>OY735231.1:46319491-46386991 GCA_963457665.1 Thysanoteuthis rhombus | reverse complement strand
TTGTCTTTGGAATTTCGTTGAACAATGATCCACAGGCGGGTACACGAGTTGAGGTTAGTAACGATGTAATAAATAGATTACTTAATCAACGTTATATATGACAGGAAATAGTTGACATAATCTAGATATTTAAAACGAGTGCAAATCAGTTGCTCCGGATTGGTCATAGTAGTCAATTTGTAATTTCCTCATACGTTAAGCGAAAAACCACTACTTGACCAGATTCGAATGTTCTGCTTTCGGAATAATTCGTCACTGGTTATTAATAGTACCGTCCATTTTCATATAAAATTTTGCGGCAAATATAGAGGACCAAATTTAGAGATAGGATAGGTATTTGGACCTTTTCATTCCTGGCGACTCTTTGGTTCCATGGCAAGAGCAATGCTACGTTTCAGCACCAACCTACGATTTCTGCAGCAGCCTTATTTTCTTGAATTATTTATTTTATTTACATGACTAAGCCAAAGCATACAGTCATTGTATGATGTCAGGAGATCATTTAAAATAGTTTCTAAGGTATAACTTATTTATGATTATATATATATATATATATATATATATATATATATATATATATATATATATATATATATATATATATATATATATATATATATATATATATATATATATATATATATAAGAGCGAGATAGACAAGACATTTTTTTACCAATCAGATGTATATTAAGTAAATGCTATGCTGATGCTCTTTTCTGTGATTTTCTCTTCTTTGAATTCTATTTCTAGTTGATTGACTGACTGCAGAATGGTAGCAAAAGAAAAAAGAAAAAAAACGAAATCATTTTACCACGCCCCCTGGCCTTTTCGGTGTGAGAACGTATTTTAAAGTGTTGCCAATTAGACACTTTAATATAAATGAGACGGTTGAATCATAAACATTCTCTCCCAACAAACGGCTCGCTACATATATCCACACGCGTGCGTGCACATGAATGCACACACACACACACACACACACACACATATAGAATGCAATACAGATCAGGATTTCAACATAAGATTGTATAAAATAATGCAATATCAGAGTTCATTTCATAAAGTGCTCGATACATACAAAATTGAATTTTTGAGTCTTGTCAGAGTAAAGCTTAAAAAATGATGAAGTAAAAGATTCACTGCGCAAACACGTTTATGTTTCTGCTCAGTTTAGTTTTTTTCGGGCAAATGATTTGGTTTATTTTAGATCCCCATTTACGACATTTTTGTGTGGGGGTCTATTTTTACTAGGATGGAGAAACTTCCTCTTCTTTCACATATATATCATTCTTCGTTCTTTTTTCCCTTGTATAGTTGTTGGTCACAGCTTGTTTTGTTTTTGTGTTTTACATATTGGAGATACTTTTCTGTTTGGTTATTATAAATCAGCAGGGGGTACTGTTGACACCTTCTATAACAGTATGTTCTCAAAACATCAGCTGTTTGTGATATGTTTTCTCTCTAAAAGTATTTTCATTTCTACTTAAATCTTTTTCCAAGGGTTGGGTTTCACTTTTGCAAAGTGAAGATACTCAACTCTCTGGTTGTTAACAGGAGGTATTGTTGACAGTTTCTTTATCAGTATGTTTTTAAAACATCAGCTCTTCGTGATATTTCCTCTTTGAAAGTATCTTATTCTTAATTCTCCGTTTCCCAATGTATTAGTTCACTTTTACATGACCATTAGTGTTAGTTTGTTTTATTTATTCGAGGTTTGGTATGTTTCTATACATCTAAGATAATCATAAAAAGGTGATTTGATTGTTCTTAAAGTTGATGGAGGTATGAAATAATAATGCTATTAAAGTTAATGGTAATACTGCTGCTACAATTGTTAATAATGATAAGTGTAATAACATAGCTATGGTGGTTTATTATTGTAAACCTCAATGTAAGGGGTTATATTGTGTGTTTTAATGAGGAAGATTGAGCAGTGCCGGCATTTTAACGCTACTTTTTTTCTATTTGTAAATTCTGCTTTTTTTTTGTTCTATCTACATGCGAAGGTGAGGATTTCAAATTTCTCATTTAGTCATAAGTAAAATGTGGTTTCAGTATTCTAGAATGTGTGTGTATTTGCGTCATTATTTTCAATTTTACTGTGGGTGTGGGGTTACTATCAATTAATCTCCAATAATATATTGACAGTGATGTACACTTTTCGTATTATTCGTTTGTAATTGATGATATATAGTTGGCTAATCTTGGCTGAAAGAGTTTTTTTAACATTCTTGTATAGTGTTTCACTTCTAAAGGTTTTTGCTAGGGTTGATGATTCAGTTTGATGTACAATATTTAATTTGAAGCATTTGTTTTAGAAAGGGCACCCGTTTCTATCTGTACGTTTGCAATCTTGTTTATTTATATTATTTCATATATTATCTCTAATTATTTTATTGTTGTATCTTTTTTTAATCATCCGTACAAGTATAATAAACTTACAGTTTGTTCTTGCGAAATATTTCACACTGGGTGTTGCTCGGGGAAGATAATTTTAGGAATATTTTCATTATGTTGGTTTTTACTAGTAGGGTTAAATGGCGGTGTATTCCAGATGATTTTCCTACCATTACTTTTGTTTTACTCTTCTGGACCTTTTTAAAAAATGTATTCAAAGCTAATTTTAGCGAAACGACCGTCGTTTAGGGCCTTAATGTATTTATTTCTAACATTGGTGAATATTGTTTTGTTTGACGAGTTGTATCTCAGGTTTCTATGGAAGTGGGAATTTTTCAAATGATTTCGTTTGGATAGTTAGAATTTGTGTTAATACGTGTAATTTCGGAATTGTCTTTCCTTTGTTGTTCATGAGCGTAATTCTCAAGGTAAAAAATAACATCTAAAAAATGTAGAAATTTTACGTTGGTCTTACCTTCAACTTCAGAGTTCAATTTATATTATATTATATCATATATATATATATATATATATATATATATATATATATATATATATATATATATATATATATATATAATTATTTCATTAATTGATTAATTGAAATATAATAATAATTGATAAACGTGTCATCCACGGAAACCTGTTTCGTTGTATGACAACTTTTCAGACTGTCCAATATCCCTTCCAGTGCTGTGAATTAGGATCGAACCCTTCACTTCAGACTCAGAGATGTTCTACCCCTGCCCTACTTAGAACTTGACCGTCAATAAGAACGAATTGAGCGGTATATTTAATTTCCCATCCACCTGAGTGCTTTATTCCAGAGTTGGAAGAGCATTGGATAGAAGCTTATAGTGGACGAGTGCCCTACCTAAGGTTGCTCAAACCTAAAGAAGAGAACGTTTATTATAATGATAATTGATAATTGTGTCATCTGCAGACTGCTATTTCGTTGTATTACAACTCCCCGGTGGCTATAGACTATCTAATGTCCTTTCCAGTGCTGCAAGGTAAGATTGAAACCTTTGCCCCGGACCCAGAGGTAGATATACACTGTGCTGTCCTGGTATCTGTCCAGGTGATGTTTAGTATGATTCTCACCAGTTATTGTGCATTGATCTCAGTTTGAGGGACAATCTTTTAGCAACGTTTAAGCTTCACGTTTGAGCTCCATAGGTGACTGTCAGCAAGATGCTTTGGATGTATACTCTTCCTTTTTAGTAATTGAGGAAGTTTCTGGTCTTTTTAGTTGAAATTGATTTGCTGAACGCTTGCCAACCGTGACTTATTCTCCACCCAATTTCTTCTTCAAGGATTCAGTAGAGATTAATTGTCCTCAGTAGATGCAGTGATCTTTTTTCTTCAGCCGTTCGTTTTTATCTTAATTGCTGTGATCTTCCCCTCCACTTGCGGGTTGTATATGACATTTGTTTCACTAAATTTGAAAACAAACTTTCACCTTCGAATTTTCTAGATCGAGCATTGTGACCATTACTCCTTTCTTACTTGTTTATTTTCCACCTCAGTTCTATTTTTTAAATCATGTCTTTCCAGTTGTTATTATTCATATATGATTTTTTAAAAATTGTGCCTCAAGAATTTTGGGTATCGTGATGCATGTGCATGTGTGTGTGTGTGTGTGTTTTGTGATTTGGACCGTCAACAGCCATTAATTCTGACTCCTTCGAAGAGGAGTCTCCTATCTATAATGATGAAAGATTGGAAGCTATGCATTTCCATCCACATGTCTTTCAGATATTCCAGAGAATGTTTCTCGTGCGTCTTATAGGAAGGTAACATCAGTATATTTACGTTGCTGCCAAAGTAAACAGTTTCATATATCGGTGAATCCAAGAAAAAAAAATGAGAAAAATTGTCTTTGAAGTGCATTTTCACATCCGTCAACAATATGCTAGACAGATATAGGCTTCTGTTTGCAGACATCACATTCCACATGTCCTAATATAAACAACAGAAAAGTGTACATATCCATATATCTATTTGTATATATATATATATATATATATATATATATATATATATATATATATATATATAGTTTTTGTGTGTATGTATATATATGCATATATACACACACACACACACACATATATATACGTATATATATAAACATTCCTTTCAACTTTATTTGCTTGCATATATATATCTTTTATTCGATTATATATATATATATATATATATATATATATATATATATATATATATATATATATATATATATATATATATATACGTTTATCAGTTTATTTATACTAATATTATATATCATTACTTACTTGGATAGATGTATAAACAAGTGCATGTATACTCTCACTGAGATATATATATATATATATATATATATATATATATATATACCTCCTGACTTTATGAGTATTTACAGAAGACTGCAATGATCAATATCTACTTACTTACATGGCAATTCCGGATTTGAAATATTTGTCTTTTTTCCTGAAAATAAATATAAAATGAATCGAAGAATTCACGAGTGAAGAGTAAACATATATTTCTGAGGACTCAGGTAGATCTATTGAGTATCTGCCGTGTATTGTCACTTGAAGAACATAAGACTAATCCAAATAACTCCGAGTGTCACTAATAAGCTTAAAGTTTCGATTTCATTTTTATGTAAATCCTGCTTATTGTAGGCAGTTTCAAATGATCATGAAAGCGTGTTTTTTTTTCTAACATCAGTGAAATGAAATAGTATTTTCTAACACTTCGAGACAGAATTTGGTCCAAAAATCCGACCTGTTTTCTCTATTGATCTGTGAAAAACCTCGTGTTAACATCAACATACGAGAAGAAGAAATTTGATTGTCGGTACGAAGGTCAGTATGTACAATAAAACGGTAGTGTCATCTTCACGAATGACAATTAAATCTTCATTGCTCAGATTCTGTTATTTTTTAAATTCTTTAATTATTCCTCTAAATAGTATATATATTCAATGTGTGTCCATTTGATATCTACCAAAGTTAACAATTATATTGAATTTCTAAATCCTGAATATCATCGATTGTTGCAATGAACCTGAAAACGTTTTTTCAAACATGGGTCGACAAAAAATTGAAAAATAAATTAATGTTCTAAAATTTTATTGTTTTTATTTCAACTATGTCTTCCATTGACAATTTTTATACCTCAACAATATTTGAAATCAAACGTAAACTATCCCTGATCCAAATCATTATTCATATATGATCCATATATATATGTATATATATATATATATATATATATATATATATATATATATATATATATATGTATATATATATATATATATATATATATGCATATATATTTTTATATATATATATATATATATGCATATATATTTATATATATATATATATATATATGCATATATATATATATATATATATATATATATATATATATATATATATATATGATCCAAATCATAAAACAAAATTTAGCAGAACAGCACCTACAGCATGATACAAAAATCCCTCATACTTATTAAAGATACCTTACATTAATTTACAAGGGCCAATATTCAGTTATTTTTAAATGCTTCCTCTTTACCAAGTGACTCAAACGCTTTTAGTAAACTTCAAATGGATTGTAAGTACGTTGAAAATTAGGTACAGTAATCTATACAGGAACACTTTAATCACACCACACCAAAGCCAGCACCATGAAAACTGCACCATTCAAGGTAAGTATATATATATATATATATATATATATATATATATATATATATATATATATATATATATATATATATATATATATATATATATATATATATAACGGACCCAGTGATCAGTATTGGACGCAAGGTCAAATATGATCTTGAATGCCAAATCCCGGGAAGAAAGCTTGTCAGCCCCGCATGATTCTGATATATATCATATCTTCCATTTAACTTTGAGAGACTGATGTTAACCGACATATATGCCAACAGACACGTTTACAGACATACATGCAAACAGAGAAAGATACGGACAGACTGACAGATAGATAGATAGATAGATAGATAGATAGATAGATAGATAGATAGATAGATAGAGAAATTCTTACTGTACATCGATTTGTAGAGCAACATTTGAAAGGATGATTTTGGAAGAGACTCTTGAAAAAGATACAAATCCCTTGGCATCAGTCTTCTGTTAAAAAGAAAAAAAGTTCGTTTTTTTTTTATTGGTTTTCGGAGTCTGACCCGTTTCTTTCCGGGAACCGTACTATCAGACAAAAGAGAGATCAGAATTCCATTTATTCACGAAACTATTCCTTCTTCTAGGTCCCTCCCCATCCAAGTTCCAGATGCGCCACCCTCAGCGACGATACTCAGGGAGCAGCCAACTACAAAAAGCTCGTCTTGATTGTTTTTATACATAGTTGAACTTGGCATACGATTCAACAAAGGTCGTTTGGCTCGCGTTGGCCCTCTTAAAGTCGTGTTGTTTTGCCAAGCACATCAGAGACGTTGTCTATTTAGTCTCTTCAGAAATGGTGTGACGTTGTGAGAGGAGAAGAATGAAGGAAAAGACACAGTTAACAATAATGAGACAACTGTAAGCGTCTTGCCAGCCGTTTTCCTTGATAAAATCACCAGAGGTGAATGCCAACGATGCTTGATTGGAAAGACAAAAAAAAAATCGGGGGTGAAAAAAAGTGATGCGAAAGTAACACTGTTAAAGTCGTTCTTGGATTCTCAGATAAAAGAATTCTTATTATTTTACATATTTTAAAATCTCTTTCCACTAGCTGCTTCATTATTTTTGCTCTTTTAAAAAACTATTTTAAGCCATCTATCTGTCTGGAAACCAAAATAGCTGCTGCTGCAAAATCAGAGAGGATAAATATTATTTTATCAAAATTAGTAACCTTACTGGTGCGGCATCAATAAGAGATGAAAAAGAAAATCCTGTAGAATGCCAGAGTGAAGTGTATCTGGCAGCTTCTAGCTAGTACGTATACGTATATTTATAAGTATACGGAAAGGAAATGTAAGGGTCGTTAGGCATTATAGTCACACTAAATAGAACCCTCTCTAAAACATTGAAGCTTCTTTACAAAATACTTTTAATATAATTTAATTAATAATAGAATACATATATGTGTTTGGAATGAAAAATGTTTTGTTTAGCATTACATTTGCATTGTGAATTGTTCCCTTCTCAAAAACCCATTCATTTTTCTTTACGAAGGTCTATTGATTAAGCCTGCCAAATATGAAGCGGGAGTGAGTGAAACGACGTTAATGAGACAAAATGGAGCCTACCTTATCAAGAATTCTCTTTTAATAGTACAGCTTTGATTAAAGAAAAGAACATCTGACTTCTCAGAAATAATTGCGTGGGTAGTAAGGTGCTGATTACAGGTGAAATACCCGTCTAACCGAGAATGTTTATGTTACGCAAGTAGGTGAAATTGTTTAATTGGAGGAATTTCAACTTCTTTGAAAAAAATATACTTAGTTCACTTTAATCAAAATAAATCTAACCTAAACAAGGACACAGATCAACTATTTATTTTTTAAAATCACAGTAAACTCGCCATCATAGTCAGTACTTGAACAACTGTAGCGTCGAAATTCGAAGTCATATAAAAAAAATTACCCAACGGAAAACTTCCAAAACCGGAACATCCAAAAACTTCTCAATACTAGAGAATATGAACGTTATCAATAAACCCCCAAAAATAAGGCTATAAAAAGGTGAAAAAAAACTCTCCCCACCCCCTGACATTTTCAGAAGTGATCTATTGGTGTAATGAGATCAATTTCAAAGTTCAATAGAAAAAAATGGCTAAGAGCACTGAAACACAGAGATACTCGCGCATATAAAAAAGGATAGAATCCTCCGACGCTTTTGATGGTTACGGTTGTTCGATACATAGTTTCAACATCCTTTAAGTAATTAAATAAATACTCAGTATCGATTTAATTGAATATTCATTTAATCGAGACAAGGATACAAAACAACTATTTTTACAATGTAAAGTCTATGTTAATAAAGCTAAATCATTTTATTTTACAGAAAGTGAGTAAATTCTCCCAATTATGAAATTTCACCAATTCAGCTTATCATATATGTAGTATGGTATGGATTGTAGGTAAATGAAAGTTCTTTTATCAAAATGTTTTTTAGAATAGTAAGGCGTCGCATTGGCTGATACGTGCTTTTGAGTATGGATGGTCTTAATTGAAAAATATTTTTACAAATGGATACTTGCATATTATCCACGTATATGCTGACTAACATTTTGAGTGGAACTAAATCATTTTAAGAGAACTCGACTTACACACATTCATAAACGGTGGTCGCTTCAGCAACCGTCATTTTTGAAATTCTAGTTTAATAGTTCGATTTTTGTTTTTTTTCAGAGGTCCTCGGTCCGAGCAAGTGAATTTCTGGATCCCTCCAGGATGCGAACCCACATAGACTGGAGACAATGGAAGCTGTTTAATTGTCTAAATAGCTCGGTATTGATGAGAGATAAGAAATGTTGTCTTCATCCGAAATAGCAGTCTATTGAGGTAGACATCAATAAGAGATAAATAACTTCTCTCATCAAGCATATTATTATGTATCACATGACACTTATTACGTATAAAAAACCCTGCCTTATGTTCGGTAAATAAGAAGTAATTTCGGTAGTTTGTCACATCAAACGAACCTCGTTCGGTAAATCCAAAAACCGTTCATTTTCCCCTCGTTCTATTTCCAACTATACATTTTCAGGCAAATCACTAATGTTGTATACCATTCTATAAAGTATCAAATAAGATTTATTCAGAAATTTGTTTTTTTTATGAAGTGTAATAATCAGTGTCATGTGATATGGTAGCTTAGAATATCAGCTGAAGCTGACAGGGGAAGAATCAATCGGTCCTAAAAAATCTTTTTTTCAAATTAGCTAGAAACTAATTAACTCCAGAATGAAAAATTGAGCCGAAATATTTGGAAACATTAAAAAAACGAAGAAAAGTACCAAAAAGTAAGAATTGATTCTGATTTTTGTTTTTCTGAAAAGGACAAAAATATAATTTAGATAGATTCCTGGGTAAAAATCTAATTTCAGAAGGTTCCACGAATATGTGAGTAATGATTTCGTTATAGTTATATCAATGCGCAACAGATAGCTAAAAAGTGTACCTCAACTACAAAAAGGTTTTTTATTTATAATTTCCTTCATTTAGTTATCTAAGACACGATTGATACCCTTATACTACCAATGTCTTTGGAGCATTTTGGACTGGCTAAATCGATTTGAAAAATAAGGAGGAATGATGTTCGGTGAATGAATCACTTTTATCAACTTTTGCATGGCCACTAGAATAATTCATAAAATCATGCATGAATGATGTAAGACACACAATAAGGGTCCAATTCAGCATTTTAAAATTTGAACTTGAGTAAAATCCACTTGGGAGAAACATTGAAAACGACAAAATGCTCTTTTCTAGACATATTTAGCCTTCTAGCACCATTGGTACAGTTGGTACATGCGTCACATACATAGCCAGTCAGTCAGCCAAATCCTCTTAGAAACTGAAGAATCCCATGACGACAGTTCTGATTGACGGTTCTAAACAACTGAGCTTCGCTCCCTAGATCTGCACCGTAAAGCAGTATACGTTTGTAAAAAAACATAAAAAATCATTTGTTCGAAATAATAAATGCTGTAGTAGATATGAATAACGCTAATCATAGCATCCAAATAATTCAATTGATTAACTTCCGTATAAAACTTTTTATCAATTATATCTCCCCTGCTTCACTTTGCTTTTTGTATTAAACAGGGACCAAAGAGGTGGCTATATTAGGATATTGGTGCATTCGAATCTCCAAAATGCAACTTTTCTTCATTTGGCCTTGAGCCGTACAAAGCTAGAATAATAAAACCAATGAAGATGTTTGAACCTCTAAAACCAACAAGATCACAAACAACATCAGCGTAAGAACACTGACTGTGAAAATCAATATTTGGAGAAAGGAATGACCCTCCTACAGTTCTCTATCATAGTCAAAAGTGCATTAATATCAATGGAACAATAAAAGAAAAGAAAGAAAAGAAAGTAATCATATAAAAAAGATATGCGCAAATGAATCATTATGAAGATAGTTGAGAGAAAGGTTTGTTTGTTTTTCCCCTATAAAAAAGTTAATTAATTTTGACTGTTTGTGAGGAGGAGTAGATAATTCGGGATGGGAGTCGGGGCTTACATTGCCGCAATTGTTTTTCTTCTGCTATGAAAGTAGGGGCATGATTTGGGTTGTTGATACTTCACTTCATATCGTTGATTTTCTCTATCTCTCTCGCTTTTTCCATCTATATACGCCAGTCTTTTCTTTTTTTACGGTTTTTCAATTAAAATTTAATTTTCGGAGGGTGATCGATCAGAATTGTTCAAAAGGTCATCTGTGAAATTTGCCAAAAATCTAACAACTGACCTGACACAAACATCGAGATTAGATAGGTTTTCCAGAATTTTTTTCTATAATGTTTCCTGAAGAGAGCAAAGGTCCCACGTACATTCTTGGTAAGAAATAATATCCGACAATAAGACATCTTCAAAATCTATAAGTATCATTATATTAATACTAATAAACTGATTATTCATGTGGTAATAACACGTACACACACACACACACACACACACACACACACACACACACACACACACGTTATTCTTGAACTGACATCCCATTTTTACAGGGTAAATATGCCGGTTGGATTAGACAGCGTAACTCCAATAGAAAATGAAAGAAATGGATGGCCGAAGGAATTGGAGCTGAATCCATCAGGGGGCCATATCAACGCAATGCCACTCTTAACGCCTGATCTTAGTAGGCAGCCAGTAAATTGGAAGCTTGAATAACTTCTATATGTACAAATAGTCTAGAAAACTTCGCTGCTTCAGACAGTAAGTATTTTCAATTTTCTTTGTGTCACCCTAGTCACCTTTTTCCCAATATCTGTCGATGCAAATCATATAATTTTCTCCAGTGTTTTTCCTCCCGTTTCAAATATATTTTGCTACTATGGTGCAACATATAGATTGTCTCTTGATACAATAATCAGTGGTTTATCACGTACCTGTTTTGGTAATTAAAAAAAAAAAAAACAAAATCAGTTGAATAAACATAATATATATGTATGTGCATTCATTGAATAAAGTCATTCAGTGAATAAAATGTATATTCATATAACATTATTTGATAACAATTGCATAAGATTGTTACTAAGTGCGATATAAGTCTGTATTCACAGATGAGTCAAGCATTGAGTGATGAAATTACAACATGGGTTGATTTATGTTACAAAAATTTTGAAACTTGAGTTCTCAAGGCGCAATAAAGAAATGAAAAGAAACGAGACAAACAAATGCAGCCACAAAGACGCCTTTTTGGGAATCTTATATGGAATATCATTGTTAGTTATTGCGTCGAGGTCTCCACACGACGGATTTTCACACATTTCGGTGTTGTTAAAAAAACGGGTGGGCACACACGCAAAAGGGAACGCCAATAGGAGATAACTTTCATCGAATATAAAACGTAACTAAAATTAATGAAGACATTACTAATGTCTTTATCCAAAGTTTGAGATATTTGAGATATTTTCGCGTGTGTATATTGAAAATGTACCGACACACGCAAATTTTGCGTGCGTGGGCTTTATTTAAATTGGATGTAGGTTCCAGAGCTGGCTACCTCAGATGTGTCTCGTTTAATTGAATCTGTCAAGAGACTATCATAAAAATACCAGTAGAGCATTGCCGGAAAGCGTGTACCGGACTACTTCGAAAATAGTCACCTCCCGCCCATTTTTCACACGAGAAATAACTTCTGAGTACATTTCCCAAACTCTTAGCTTGTTTCTCTTGCATTTACTAGGGTGCGCGTCTATATTGGTGCATACTATTGTACCCTGTGCTTCAACAGTCGGTTAAAAGAATGCAATCAATAAGATCGATTTCTATAGGAAAATTTTTTTTCTTTTTTCGTCTCATCAATTTTGTTTTATCAAAGGATTTATTTTCCACAACACAAGGTCCAATTATAATTACGACACTTTTCTTCATAACTGCATCTATCAAGCGGTACCATTTAAGGAAATATCCTTCGAAGGAGCTCAATACGTTGGGGCGTGGGTCAGAGCCAGGCTCTTTGGCAGATTAAAAAATGACTCTAAATCAATAATGTGACGATTTACTGAATTAAGTGTTACAATAGAAAGATCAGACTGGTGCCTGGTTCGATTTGCACAACATAATTTCTCTGCCTTTACCAGAAACTTTGAGGAACATGACGAGCGACTCCATCAACAGAAACTTCCGATCTGCTCGCTTGTTCAGAAACAACTAGCGGAATAATCTTGACGGATTGGCTGGGGTAACATACAACGGATCGGGGAACACCGATACCTGGAGCAGGGTTTGGGGACATTAAAATGAAGACCAATGTTTATACTGTATCCCACTTCGACGGCATTGGGTAGCATTTCCTTTATCCATTGTATAAGGATCTGAATCTTTGTTGATTTACCGGGACATAGCTTTCAAAACTGTCTGGCTTAGTTAATGGATCTTTAGAGGAAAGAGAGATTTTTTTCATCTCATCTGTCTAATTATACATGGATGTTATGACATCTCTAAGGATAACTGATGGTTACACGGGATTATCCTCTTTTTAAAAAAATTTGTTTCATATCCTTAAATATTTGAAAAAAAAACCCATTGTCCTTTACTTGAGCTGTACTCTCACCTTGACTCACCAAGACTCGTTTTTGGCGAACAGAGAGAGAGAGAGAGAGAGAGAGAGAGAGAGAGAGAGAGAGAGAAAGAGAGAGAGAGAGAGAGACAGACAGACAGACAGAGAGAGAGAGTCACTCTGAAAAACTAAACGTGTTGTGTGTTAGCTTGCGATGAATGGTTGCCTTGCACACGTAAACGCAAATAAATGACAGTGAACCACTACTGCTAGAAGCTTAAGCAATGAATAATGCGTAGACTTCATGGAACCTCAGTATTACAAAAAGGGACTTAAACAGGAAACACATTTCCTGTGAGTCAAATACCTTAGTTGACAACTGAGGCTGCCAACAAAGATGCATGGTTGACTCAATGCCTACTCTTAAGGCAGCAAACTATTAGAGGCTGAAAGGAAAGAGCTGCCAATGTGGTTGGATTCCTTCTGTTTTAGAGGACAATGTAGCGTTAGTCAAGAATTATGCTGCTGTCAACTTGCAGTGAATGATGTGGCTGTGTAACTCGATTCGAAGACAACAAACTCTGTGGCAGCTATTGATAATATGACCTACGCACCTGCTCAGTAGGTTCTGTCACTGTCCTCAGTTGTCTGCGCTCTCTCTTTCTCTCTCTACCCACCTCAAATGTTCTTTTCTTCTCTTCTCGCTAGTGTGGATACCTGTAGTCTGTGACCACAACCTCTCAGCCAGCCAGATCGATGTTGCCTGCCCCCAGGTCACGTTTACAAGCGGTTATGTAACAAAAAACAGGTCTTTCCGCTGTTCTGGAACCATTGATATGCTAACCGTGTGCTTGGTTATTCGTCAATCTTACACCGTAGGGGGAAAACATTGCCTGCGTTCCTGATGAGAGTACATGGTCGATGCTTTACTGCTGCAAAGGAGTACACCAAGCACATAGGCTGTGTAAATCGTCATCTTAATGTTGGTGGAAAGTATTTGGTTGTCAGGGACCCCTTTTGATAGGCAAGCCATTGTTGAGGAAAACGCTATCTTCAGACTGAACGGATATGACAATAAGGAGATGCTACAATGCGCTCCTATTTTAGTCATCTCCTGATTACGAATGGATCCGAAGTCATCGTGCAGGGCAACACCCTGCATGTCTTCATCAAAGGATATGGTTCTCTCTCAGGGTTTGACAGGACATAAAATCCTCTGCAGCAGATTAATCAGGCATGTCACATTGACCGAGTAAAAATCTTTGGCCAGGTCAATGAAAGCAACGTACAATGGTTGCCTTAGCTCACAGCACTTAACCTGAAGCAGCCTTTGTGGAAAAATGATGTTGATGGCTGATATTTCAGTCCTGAACTTACCCATTGTTGTTGATGCCTTTTCTATCCGCGAGTTCACCCCAGATAGGCTGCTGCAGATGTTGGAGCCAGAGTAGGTGAAGTACTCAAGTGTGACAACATTTTGCCTTGTGTAGAGCTAGTGATACTGCTGACTTCTATATGTTTGCCTTGGTTTATCATGTCTACTCCTGTAGCGAACTTTAGGGTCCTGATGGATATTGGGCCAAGGGCTTTCTTCGTGCCATCATAAATGTCATCGATGTTGCCACTTTTCAGTCTCAGAAGGGGTGCAATATACCCTCAACTGTTCGACCTTTTTCTGTTGCTGGAAAGTCCACCTCCTCCGTGAGTTTTTTGTTAGCAAGCCGAGGACCTGCTGGAGACATGGAGAACACCCATAAATATTAGTTCACAAAGTGAACCCACGATATGTATGTATATATATATATATATATATATATATATATATATATATATATATATATATATATATATATATATAGTGGGAGAAAGTGTAGAAATTGTGTGAATCTCCTGAGGAGACATGAGCTAATCCCATTATACTTACAATACAATAGTTTAGATAAAACACTATTCATGTAATTGTGTCAATGGTAAAATCAGTTTTGCTCGACATTCCTATGCACGTTCATATGGGAATAAGGATATATATATATATATATATATATATACATATACATATATACATATATATATATATATATATAGACATATATATATATATATATATATATATATATATTTATATATATATATATATATATATATGTATATATATAAATATGAGTGTGTGTGTGTGTACTTGAAAAATAGTAGTACGCACAGAAAAAAGTATATATACATATGCGTGTGTGTGTGTACTAAAATTTTATTCAAGATTATCAGCCTATTTTGGCGGACTGATTCCATTTTAGTCTGCATAGGTAAACTACGTGTGTTGGCCTTAGTCCGCCTCCCACTGTTAGTAGTCGTCACAGACAGGTGTTTTTGACAGCCTCACGCTAACCATTCTTCAACTTTCTTTTCTTTACACACTGTTGTAAATATCGAATCCCCACTGTTCAATTTGCCTGGCCAGTGGTCTGTCTGGACAAGAAAAAATAAATCGATATCTTTAAGAGTTAACCTAAAAGAGAGTAAAAGCAACATTACAATTTCCTTTTCTTGGTTTTATTTGTTAAGACAATAACGACCCTTCTTCCTGTTGATGATGTTATCAAAGAATTTTGGCCGATCCATATTACAGCCTTCCCCAAAGATTAAATCCGTAGAAGTTAAGTGTAAAAATATTAAAATCAAAATTACACTTTTTTTCTTGGTTACCTTTGAATAGTATATCTCTGAATTTTTGAGATGAGGTATTATTATTATTCCTATTAATATTCAGACAATCCTCATCTTGGTTGTTTTTCATACAACGTTTTGGCCGTTGTTCAATCCCAGTGTGAGACAATAATAATACTACTAATGCTAAGAGGGGAGTGCGGTCAATATACCCCCGTCGGTTAAATAAAGGGTTCGGTTCGTTACTTCCCCACACCTACCAGATGATACCTGATGAAGGCCGTAAAGTACAACGGCCAAAAAGTTGTATGAATAACAACCAAGATGAGTATGGTCCGAATATTAATAGAAATAGCTTCGAATAGTTAAAAGATTTCGTTCTTCGTGTTGCTAAAATGGTTACCACTGCATTTTGGCCAATCTATTGTACTTCTTCTCCTCGGGATGTGATCTGTAAGAGTTAATCTTGAAAAGAATTGCAGCAGAATTAAAATATTCCCTTCTTGACAAGTTTTGTTTAGCTCTTAAATTCATATAGCAAAAAATGAATATCATTCGAAATAAATAATCGAAAATCAAGCAAAATACTTGTTGATTGGAATTATATCCATTTGACCATTTGTTTTTTTTTAATTTTTTTTCTTTTCAATTTACAGAAGAGTTTCATTCTTGTATTGAAAAGTTCCAAAGCAATATCTAACGGTTTTAAGCGTTTTATAAATTGAAAAGTTTTACAAAAGAGTTCCCTCTTTGTGTTTCTGAAGTAGTTATCATAGCATTTCAGACGACTCATCGAACAGCTTTCCTCAGGAATCTAATCCATAATCGCTTTTTTCTTCGTGAGAAATAAGAGACATTACACATTTTTACAGACTGTATCATCGAAGAAAGCTCTGAAATGCCATGGTAATGCCTCTTCTAAAAGTTATTGAAAATATACCAATTGTTGATTAATATTCAATCTAACGCCGTTATTCCAGAGCTGTGAGTAAACAATGGGTATCGGGAATAGGGAATTACCCTACGATGAAACTCAAACACCCCTAACCTACCTCATAACCTTTGATAACGCAAGAGCTGTCTTACCAATTAGGCCATATGATACAGTTCATCCATACCATTAGACAAATGAAAGTTCCATGGTAGCAGTTTTAGACAAATATCTGCGCAGAGAGATGCCAGTTTGAGTCTTATCAGACGCTTATTCTTCATTAGCGATCCATGTTGCTTGCTAGCACTAAAAAGTGACGGTCTGACACTTGAGATGAAAAGCAACAAAATTCAGTTGAAAGAAATTTTAGTGATTTATTAATGATAATCAACAAAAGCTCACCTGACAGAATAGGTCAGCTTAGTCTCTCAAACGAAACCGTCACATGGCCCACGTCTTTTTGCAGCATGTCGTGTTGGCAGTGAACAATCGAAAAATTTGGAAAACGAGTGAACAATAAATAGGATACTTCTCTTGTCTTTTGTTTTGGCAGTGATAACTAAAAAAAAGTCTGGATTTTCAATAAACAAGGGATCAGTTTAGCATAAATCATATTGTAAATTAGAAATACTGCTAAAATCCTTATCAGAGTGGGGATTTTGAAAACTAAAAAAGTTTTTGTAGACATAGCGAGGATTAATGTTTAAACTTTCAGCTTCTTAGTCCACTTCCTCTCGGTGCAAATTGATACATGCTTACATATATGAATAGCTAGGAAGCCAACCAGCCAGACCCAGTTAGAAATTGAGAAACCTATGGTGACAGTTTTGTTCTACGGTCTCTAATGCAAGTTTCCTATTTTATCCGAAAGGGGTATGTTCCCATGAAACATATTGATGCCTGAATGTTGTGAAGGCAATTACCATTAAGTTTATTAGAAATATTTTGATCATTTTTGGATCCATAATAAGTTCACTTAAGATCTCTGCTATGATCACTGAGAAATGTCACTTTAATATTGGGAAGTGCGTAGATATAGGGCAGGTTTACAAGTTCTCCTGAATACCCCAAAAGAACTGTATGAAAAAATATACCTGAGTCTAAAGAATCAAGCATATTATAAAGACTCCAAATTCAGCCACAGCACCATGATATGCAGACAGCAAAAAAAGTGCTTAGTTTTATATATCTACGAAAATTCATGATAGAAATACGCAAGGGCTTGTTTCACTCAGATGAATGAATACATTTATCAGATGAATATTTCCCTAAGACAATTTTAAATCACGAATATCCATAGGTATTAGGTTTTCTTATTGACTGAACCAAACTGATAATTCTTATATACCTACAAAAGTCAAAAAATAAAAAAAGCTTGTATCATTCTGATAAATAATTACATCTATACTGAAACTTATATTTCTTAATATTTTCAAAATTTATATTCACAAACCAAAAGCTGCAGTAATCATCTTCAGTTAGAATAGAAGTAGGAGTGGAGATTGATCCCACTGCATCCTGGCTTATTACTCAACAAAATGGCGGAAATAAATGGATAGTAACAATATTGAAATCGAGGTATTGTTATTGAAAAAAATGCTACATCTGACCTATATCTGATGACATGCAATTGAAATAAGTTTTGGCTTTGGAGATTGCATATCAATGGCCGATACTTAATCAATATGAATATATAATGTTTCAATCGATCCTGAAATAGTTTTATGCTTTTGTTAAGCAGTTCTATAACTTCATTAAAAGTCAGGTAGACCACGTACTCTGAATGAAATGACGTAAGTTGATTGGTTTAAGCTGATAATGTATCGAAATGATCATCATCCATTGAGTGATGTTCATTGGAAAATATTTGTGTAGGTCTATCATCCTTTTTTCCTTCTTCTCTTTCAAAATCATACTCTAGTAAAATGCCTGTTCAACTAAAAGGCACGTTATTTTGTATTTTGCATTATTGTGTATGCAGAGTAAATACCAGCTCTACAGCAGGCGGCATTGCTACGTGGTAGTGAGTGATCAGCTTCGCTCCAAGGCATGACGTCAATAGAGGAAAGGGTATAACAATTATTTGCAGATTTTCACCTCTCTTACTGCTCAGTGCCGGTTCGTTTTTTGTTGGTCTTTGAGGAAACGAATTTATCAATGTTCATTTCTAAGTTGTTGAAAATCTATTATTTATTCTACAGAGGCCGCTAGTGACCGATTAAGACGATAAATGACATGAGGATGTCATGAATAAATTATAGAAATCTTATATATATGTAAAACCACCGCGGATGTGTCAAAAGCAGTGCCGGGCGGATCATACCGAATTTCGGAAAATAGTCGCTGAGGAGAACCAAATTTCACTTGACATATCCATATCTGGTCTGAAAAAAATAATGGCCACCGAGAACAAAAAATAATTTTATGTACCAACTTTACTTTTTGCAGACTGGCAAATCAAACAGGAAAGTAGTTTTTGCATAAAGATGGGATCAAAAGCGAAAATTGCAGCAGCTTATATAACTTCTTATGACACATCAATAACCGGTCGATTCCTTATAGATTATTGACACCGGAATAAATCAGAATGAAAATTGATCTTATGTAAAGTAGAGCAGTGCCCCATCAAAAAGAGTATGTTTGTAAGAGGCCAGATTTTATTTTGTGTCGAACAGTCCACCATATTCATAGTGAAATGTAATTATTAGATTTAAAGGAAGTTGAAATATTTTCGAATATCTAAAAATCTTTAATTAATTCTTCATAGTGAATAAAGGATGTTTTTCTACAAAGACGTATTTTTTGTTACTCAAGGAATTGAAATAAACATTATACTTTATCTATCTGTTACTTATCGCTTGATTTTGTTCAAATTGCAGTTTGGAGAGCAAAAGTCAAAGGAGATAATTTCTCAAAATTCATGAAAAAAATCCATTATCTTTGATTGTTTGATAAATTTCTCGACACCTGCTGGTCCAGACTCCTATAAACTCTAAACTGCACAACCCTTTGGTCAGACTGATATACCTGGTGAATATCAATGAGTTAAATTGACAATATGGAAAGTTAAGGCAAATGTAAAGAGATGATTTGCAATCCGATTCACTTGAGTCGGTCAAAGTCGTGATGGGCCTATCTTTTCCTATTGATAACCATATGCTTAAGATCTTGTCTGACATGGACTTCATCTTACTAATCTGGCCATAGCTCGGCAAAGTTCCATTTAGTCATATACCTATATTTTCTCATCCGATTTCTCAATAGCAATTCATTTGTTAACTAACTAGTTTTAAAAAAGACTTAAGGTCTTACATGAAGCGATCTCCAATGGCTACTTTTTAAAAATAAAGATAGAACCTGAACAGTAAGTTCTAATAGTGAAAAAGAGACAACAGATATATTTTTTCGGTCGGAGAAAAAGCAATAGTTCTTTTGAGATATCTATTACGAGCCCCTCCTTAACATTAAATAAGGATTTTCAGCTGGTTATATCAGCAATGAAAATGGTCACTCATATTAATAGAACGTATAATAATCTTTCGTTTGACGTAGCCACAAGATAGTAGCCATTTCAAATGGCTGAATATGTCTAGATTTGTCACTGACTTGCTTGAAGGGCGGTATCTTCAGAACGAGAACAACAACATTATTTGGAGAACGGTATCCTCAGAGCGAGAATAACATTATTTGAAGAACGATATCTTAGAGCTAAAACAAATTAATGGCTTTTATTCCCATTATTGAGTTGTTTCCCCACTATTTAGACTCCCACTACTCAAGAACTCATCGACAATACTCACGAGGCTTTTAAAACACATCAATGTAGCGATTCAAATAATCAATACATATGCAGTGAATTATCAAAACACCTCAAAACCCGAACCTAACATTATTATAAACACTTGACAAGCGTTCCAAGTAAACTTTATCGAACAATCATGAACCTTAACCCCCCTTTGGCATCGAGGGACGACAGTTCGAGTCTCAGTGGGAAGCTGTCCTTTGTTCCGACCTACGCTATCTATTTATTCATTCACTGTCGAAAGGAAACCATCTTGAGTGCAACCATCAACATCAATGATTTATACTATATAATAATACTATTTCAAGAATTATAAACTTCTCTGTGATTGCACCCTTTAATCCAGCACACTGTAATACAAGAAATAATAAACATCTAAAAATACTTGTTCATACTGTGCAGTTATGTTCTCTCATTTCTTCAAAAGCATTTTGTATGATGCTAAATGCATCTTCCTTAACCTCCACTTGATATTGTCAAACGAGTGCCTCGATACAGAACACTTAAGAGTAGATTACAACAGTATCACACCAAACTCTATAATCATAAGACCAGAATTTCAGGATCCACTTCGATCTATAAGCTCAGTCAAAACAATGAAACGCACAATTATGTTAGTCCTCTTTTTGATGATTATAAAAATCTCAAAAAACGATTTTGGAAATTTTCGATCTGCAGCTACACCGTGTGGATTTTTACAAAACTTCAACATGGCAGAAAAATTTTACACCCCGCCCACCTAGATTCGTCCGGTCAATATAACCTGACTTTTATGCTATGTTTTGCGCATACAGATGGCACCCATGGAACTAAAAAGCCAAACAATTGAACATTTACTCGTTCTCATGTTTAGTGTTTTTTTTTTTCCTGTTTTTCCGACCCCGGAACAGGTTTTAAATGCAGTAGGTAAAGACCAAACACAAGATGGAAGGATGAGAATGGAAATAGTAGGCGGTAGGACATATCAGAGGTTAGTTACAATCACGGTCGTCATGGAGGGAAATGAGATATTATTTTGCCCAGCTGTAAACCTATCGCTGATTGTAAGATTGTAATGATAATAATGATTATACAGCCAAGCACAAGGCATGGGCAATGCTCTACAGATGACTAACATGCGTCCATCTATATCAGTCCATTCGTATCTATCTATCTACCGATCTATCTATCTACCGATCTATCTATCTATCTATCTATCTATCTATCTACATTTGTCAGTACATGCTCCTATTTGCCAGATTATCTTTATATAAGTGTAAAAAATGGTCGCCAAAGGCTGTCGACTGATAATGGGAAGCGTCTGATTTAAGAAAAACAAACGAAAATACAATGTTTAAACAAACAATAGTTTTTGTTTTCCACTTGGAGAGAAACATTTCTTGGCACTGAAGGCACGTGTGTCTCCCGTGAATCTAACACACATGTCTTCCCATTATTAATCAGAGTTCAAAGTCGCTAAGCTTGAAAAAATATACATATATATATATATATATATATATATATATATATATACATTTAGTAAACATAAACGAAATCAAGGAAAATGAAATACTAAACAAAATGGCGGTTGAAAAAGCAAATCCTCCGAGATTGTTAACTCTGCGCATGCGCGTCACTCCTTTATTTGATGTCTCTGCGCACGGCTCAGTAAATAGCATAAACAACGTAGAAAATCTTCAAATAATCAGACGAGACCTGAGATGAATATTAACGAGGTTGTGATAAGAGCTTGGTAGAGTTTTCTTTTGAAATATTTCTCTTCCTAATGTATGGATAGATAGATAGATATTTGCAAGCTGTAAAAGAGAGATAAGTAATAAACATAGTGATCATGGATACTGATATACACGTATATATATGAAGATGGGTATATAGATAGATAGAATAGTTGAAATGGATTCATGGATAATGAACACGTTGAGATTGGCCGATAAATGATATATAAATAGAGATAGATAACGAGACAGAGAGACAGAGAGAGAGACAGAGACAGAGACGGAGAGAGATAATCTGTTGACTTGATATGAATATTAAGGAAGTAATTATTAGAGTCTAGTAGTATTTCCCTATTCTTTTTAAAAGATCTATTCCCACAGCACACCCCATTCATATCTGATTTTGTTTGGTTAGTTTTGTATCATCCCTTTGTGTGAACTGACGTAATACAATTTTAAGTTGTACATTTGTACTTCATGATATATAACTTTAAGAAAGACCATTAACACTTTCGTTGCTGACTGAGTGCAGCATGTACATATCTGCTCATGAATAAATGCAGTCATATAATCACAAATACTTTCTCGTGTATGCAGTTGCCTTTTAATAATTAAAGGCATCAAAGGACTACAGTATGAGAGCTTACTGGAGTATTCAACTAGAATATTCATGTCAAACCATACAGAGAGAGAAAGAGAAAGAGAGAGAGAGAGAGAGTGAGTGAGTGAGTGAGTGAGTGAGTGAGAAGGATAGGTATATAGATAGATATTCTGTTGACATTTTCCTCAATCGATAACATTGAAAAGTACAGCAAAAATGTCTTGATTCTCCTTGCAGCCAAAAAAATGTGAATTTGCGTTCTCTGATGTGTGAAATCCAGAGATGAGTCATTGCCATTATTCAATGAGATTTTTGCCTGGCATCCTCTTTAGGCAGTGTTTATTTTCACATTTGTATTACCAGCCAAAACCTCATGGAATATGATACATACATTATTGGCCATGTTTGCATGCAATGGAGATTCAATTCTGGTAAGTTATATGCATTCAGTGGAAGTAGATTTGAATAATGCCCCTCAGGTGCACAGATTGTATATCGACTAGAACAGTAGATTTCAACCTTTTCTTGTCCGTGCATATTCCAGAATGTCACCCCCCCCCTTCTGAAATCGTCAGATAGAAAAAGTTAACTCCAAGTGATATGCATATAATATTGAAAGTCTTTATTTTTCAGTAGAATAGCACATATACTTTTATTTGCGATATCTATTTTAAGAAAAAAAGTGATTTAAACACCCTAAAAGATGAACATTTCTATAATTTGAAATGAATAAACCTCTGGTTACAATATCACATGAAACACCAGAAAATACTTCGGGGAGAGTCTTGCATGGTTGGAAACCTCTTAACTACGTCTTTTCCAATAAGCCTCTGATATTCAAAATACACAGAGCTGTTTTGTGATTTTCTTCCAACCATCTATCTCTCTTTGAGGTTGTTTATATTTATTGGGTAAATATTTTTGTCTCTCTTTCTTGCTTTTCATTACAAGATATAGATCAATGTTTTCTTCGACTTCCTGTACCGTCTGGACTTTTTACTAAGCCATTGTCATTAAAACTTGACCCTTTTGTATTTGCTTGACTTTTCAGTCAATGCTTTCTCCCTTCAGAAATATAATTCTTCCTGTGATTAATTCAGTTGTTTACCCCTCTAATTTGATGGACGTTGTTAGTGACAAAAATCATAATTTGAAATTTACTTTAGTAGAATTTATTTTCAATTTATGCCTTTATTTCATAACTAAAAATGTAATTGTATGGAAATATCTGATAATACTTGATTGATATATAAAGTATGACATAGGACTCTAAGTATACTTGCAGGTATCGATTTGTATGCTCTGGCGATTGCACCCTCACCAGTCTTTGACTGCCACTGTCTTCAAGGGCCCATCACCCTCTAGCACCCCAATTGAGTGTATTCCAGTGCCCCAAGGGGCTTGAAAATCACCAATTTAGACCCACGCAACAATGATTTGCAAGAACAGAAATGACTCCATATTCAATATTCAATATTCAAATTCCTAAGCATTGAAAAGGATACTACTGTGCTTATATGGAACCGAATGCTCGAGGGACACAAAGGCATATAAACAACAGATAAAGTACAGAAGACATCGTTTATTGTGATCACTTAGTGACAGGATCTTTCAGATAATATTAACTGGCGGCTAACCTGAAGTAATGCAAAAGAAGCAGCTTAATATGATCACTTCAATTAGATCGAATCGACTGGTTTTGATTACAATAACCGTTTGGTAACAATATCCATGATTATGATTAGCGGCATTCTTTGTTGAAGGCTTGAAAATTGGTATAAAAGTTGCTATCTCGCTACAATGGAAAAAAATATATGTTTATACACCGCACTTACTCGCCAACAGGTCATTGTGCAAAATTGGCATTTAGTACACAAGGCAGAGCAGTGTCGAGATTGAAGTTGTTTGGATCAGTAGTTCTCTATAAACAATCTAATGATAATAAATAAAAACATTAAATGTCACTGATCGGTCTTCATAGTTTCTATCCAATGTCCCATGAGTTTTGAATGTTAGAATACATTTGGCATTTGTTATGTCAATGCTGGATGCACACTCCTCGCCCCATGAATAACTCTGCTCACATCTGGAAACAACTTCCCATTCACTGTTCGGCGTCAGCAGTTTCCGGTGAGACCCTACTTTGCCTTGATCATGAATAAATTTCAGAAGTAGTCGGTACATGATAATTATGGCAAACTGCTCCACACACTATAAAGTCCGACCCCTTTCAAACATACACCTTTGGAACAGGCACATCACCAATATAAACAATTATGAGAATACTCGTCCGAAATATACGTGAAATAACGACAAAAATCTCAGACTTTTGCTTATCATGAAGCAAAGCATCGATTGATTTTTCTAGCACCCTCACCTTCCACAAAGTTCTTCTATTCGTAATAAAGCATCGACGAATGAATGTCAAGATTTTTAAGAGGATTTCAAAACTGGGACAAATCGATTTTTTGACGAGTACAAAGTGTGTTATTAGTGAATTACTGTTTTTCTCATGGGTTCATTGTAGCTCTATCAGATCACTTGAGGTCGATACAATCTTTATTATTACCATCATTTGATTATTAGTTTTGTTCTTTATCATGGTTGCTTGTTAACACAACACGCTAGTTCGTTGCTATTACTATCATTTCATAACTAGTTTCATTCCACCTTATTATTGTTGCTTATCACAACATTTGTGGTTGATGTTCTTCATTATCATTATTTTGATTTATCACTTGTTTTTCTCCCTCTTACTCTCGCATTTTTATTATATTTATCACAACACATTACGTTGATACAGTTTCAATTATTACTTGTTTGAATAGAAGTTTCACTCCATCTAATCATTAGAAACCAACAACCAGAACGGTCAACATGGGTTTCTTCGGTTTTTAAATGATTCTCGTTGGCTGGCTGGCTATCTATGTATGTATGTGTCACACTTGCTGGGCGCACCGCTGGATGACTGAAAATTTAAAGATTCACGACATTTATTTTGTTTAAAAAAGTCTTTTTTGAAATTCAACAAAAATAGGTTTCTAAGGAGAGTAGTTCAATTTACAATGCAAGTTTGTTGGATTGGTTCTTATTTCCTGCGTGACAAGGGTCAACACTTGTTTTGTTTTTTTGGCAATTCAGAGTTTCTTGTGATCCAAGAACAGCAAGGATATCAATGTATTCATTAATCATCCTTTTCTCCTATGTGTCTATCAATCACCCAAAACACAGCACGATGAGTGACTAACCAGACGTGTCCTACCTAAAACACAATCAGCTTTCAATCACTCAACATTTCATATAGGGTGTTTCATGAAGGATACAACCCTGAGGATAAAAGGGTACAATTTAAGCACACGTAAATCTTATACCACAATATCAGTCATAGTCCAACCCTGTACCCAGAAAAATCAATATTTAATAGTTGAAATGATTGCATCATGCGCTGGCTTCATGTAAGCAATCATTCCTTTGTTATCTATGTCGGTATCCAATGTAATGAACAACTTATGTAATGAAACACCTATAAACCTGCATCCAGGTAAAAGGAAATCACATTTCACATCTGTTGTGAAGTTTAAAAGTTGCGTCCCTCTCGAAACATCGTATTTGAATTTCCCCTGATCAGAGCCATCCCTATTGTTTTGTACTCTCGACATATTGTCAATTGATGCCCCCAAACTCATGACCCTTCTGATTTTCAGTAGTAAGAGGTGGCAGCATTCTTATTTGTGGCTGACTTTATGCCTTTGACAGAAGTATGTGTGCACTGAATACTTTTATAAATGTAAACTTGGGAGTGTTTCAAGATAATATATCTCATTGTTAATACATCTATATGGGCATGTTTCAAAGAACATTGTTGGAAGAAATTTTTGCAAATGTAGAGCCATACACAGCGGGGTATGTGTGCATAATAACCTTCCATTGGGGAATGGAGTTTTAAGTTGTAGTCAGCTTACCCTGAGCCAATCACAACGTTTTGATATAATACGTGTATTATTGCATTCCAAGATTTACCAATAATTTTACTCAATATTTTGAAATAATTTGTAGATCCATCGAATAAAATTCTGAGGGAGTTATTTTAACCATCTAGATCCTCCAAAATCTAGATGCTTCTACATGCTTTTTAATCCATTGTAGATGATTTCCTGTTGGAAACACTAGAGATGTCATAAAAAGAATTAATTCTGGCCATATTAATTCTTTGATAGATTTTCTCTACATTACTTCACATTTTCACAGTTGTTCAATTATTGACTGTCATGGCAAGTTATTATAGAAATTGCTGGAAACGTTTAAATCAACATTCATCCTAACCTTTTGTGGACACGATAATCTCCTCTATACTCTTTATGAAAACGTACGTGCTTGCGCTTACCTACACATCTTGGAGTTCTCTTTTACCGTCAACAAAGCTATTCCTATTACTTTACATCCTCCACTGAAACTTTGTCACCTCATACCAATATGGCCTGTTTAGCTGAACGGGGAAACTCTGCCCAGAGTTTAGACCTTGCAACCTCTTCCACAACAAGCCACTGTTAAGTTAGAAATCGCATATTTCTTAACTTGAAAATCGTCTATCTCGTATCCCAGCGAGGCCGAATGAGCCGTGAACGCTAGGTGATCTATCGCAAGCTTCATGGCGTGGATCGCATACAGAAATAGAGAATTATTCATAGGGTCAAATAGATAAAATTCCAGCGTTCCAATGATAACAGGCTCTGCTGGCCTTGAAGACGCCAAATTCAGAGAATTCCTAAATTTGGTTAGCTGTGTGCGAATCCTTTTATTTTCCCAGTTGAAGGACAGAGCTGCTTAGCCTCAATGATATTTGGATAAAGAGGTTCCAATCTACTCACCGGTAGGAGAATTCCATCGAATATAGCATTCAGTTTATTTGATTCTTCGAGATTTCCTGTTTAGTAAGCTTAATTATGGAAACAAGGCGAATTGAAAATTTATGTACAGCGTGCTATGTACAGCGTGCTATTTACAACGTTATCTCTCCCCCTAGATACACGTAAGAATAGCCATTCAATGTTAGGGATGATCAATTAAGTAAATTGATGCTCATTGATTAAGATACTTCTCCCATCTTCTGTTGGATCACTAAGAGTCTAAATTGAAAGAAGAAAAAAAAAAAAAAAAGAACAGCAGCATTAGAAAGAACGCTGGTGGGCACATAATAATTTAGCATAAACCTACATAATAAATTGATTCTCCCTCACCAGAAAGAGAAAAACTCCTGGGATATATTTTCGAAAACAAAATGACTATTTTCCTTACTCATTCAGAGAAGTTCGTGCACAAAACTTCAAGTCTCTATTATGAATGTTTAAGTCTGGTTCAAGTCCAGATGCCAAATAATTTATATCTACGTACATTAAACATGGGAAAAAATGATTACATTTGTAAACCTTATTTTAAACATAATTCTCTAGAATTCAAATTTTTGAAAAAAATCCACGTGTCACAACTTAGTTAATACATTGTTTTTATTTGTTTTACTTAGCGCCAAATATCGTTTCTTTTTATTCTTCATATATTTCCAGCATTTATTCATTTTTCTTGAGAATTTGATTTTATAGACAACAACAGTCTTTCAAGAGAGTAAGTCAATTTTAGATCAGATCTCAATTTTTAATGGAATTTTTGAAAAATTGACTTTAATCATTTTCGTCGAATATTTTAATTTCAATAGTTTTATCTAACGATATAAATACCATTCTCACTTTTTGATCAGATATCCGTCTCACTATTCCAAACTGGTATGTAACAGCGAGAGTCATTCCTGCAACCGCAACTGGATCCCCTAACGTTGACCTCAGTTGACTGATTACATAGGAATGAGACAGATATCAATCCTGGAGTATCTCCAGTCACTCAGATCAAGTAAGGGAGCAGATATGAAAGCAATTAAAATCACTAAACAGACGGCTTTTTTTAAGGTTTTTCACCAGATATTGTGAACGACAAAAATTAGGAAAGGATTGTTTTGCAAAATGTTCAATTATTCATTATTTCATTTCATTAATTCACAATTTACCGTATTTACTGCTAGTACAACGCAATGTCGGATATAATGCAACTTTTGTATCTTGAAACCCAAACTCTGTATTATTCACTTATGCTGCATATTTGTAAGGTCATAAAATGCAAAACCAAGAACAGAACACTAAAACTGACATAGTTCCTCTAATCGCTCAGTAACTTTTGGTTTGAATTTACTAAAAGATCCGAATTCTGCATATTTGTTGGCCTGTTGCCATAATACAGCAAAAATCCTACGCATCATTGGGGGGGGGGGTATGTTAGTTGTAATATAAACAGCAAAAATCGGGAGGGGCAGACTAAATAGCCAGCCATTTCAATCCAATTTATATAATATTCACATGTGATTGCAAGCTGAAACTCTGAAAATATCTTCATAGGTATGTATTTATGGATGATAAACCGATTCAAATGTATTTGATTAAATTGTCATTCTATGCTGAATACATGACTATATCTGGTACACTTTATATCTATATCAATACATTTCTGATTCTATCGAATTCTTCTTTTTCTGCACGGTGTATTCTCATGCTGAATCTTTGTATCGTTGAATCTTGTTAACGATGATGATAATTTCAATTCTTTACATAGTTGAATAGATGGCATTATGACAATTTATTTACGATATGCCAGCCAACGCAGGGTAACATTATGAGTGCTTGATACTTCAAATTTTGTGTTCCTGGGGGAGTTATTGTCTCGCTGATATTGTTTACTGCTTGTTTGTCATTTCTCATCCGCCCAAATGAATGTGGTTTTACTCTCACTAGTACAGTGCCCGTTCCAAAGGCAATGTTACAGTGTTGAAAAAAAAAAAGGAAAAATCTGTAAAATTCAAAATAAAGTAAAGTTTGCTGGTTGAATCGGAAGGACGTCGGTAGCGATCGATGCAAAATGTATTTTAAAGAACGAAATTCAGGGGAAACAATTTATAGAAAGTATGAAGACATATGTTCAACCTTTAATTTCTCTTTTATTTTTCTTAGATAATTGGAAAACTGTTGATCAAAACAATTTCAAGCTCAACACTGCACAGCCTACACAACTACCTACAATGGCTAAGCGTCGTGTAATCGAGGTACAAGTGCACAGAGTTTTTCAAATGTTATAGATGTATTAATCAGTTATTAAATACATATGAAATCCATGTAATCAGGCAGAAAAAAATATTCAGTTTAAGTTTTGGGTTTCTATAATTTATGAGCTTCAAGAATATGAGTTAGCTTTTTTTAAAAATAAGTAATGTGTATTATGCGTGTATTGTCCCTCAGTATTGGGCGTATATTCATGGAAACCTCAGTGCCTACCACTCTATGTTCCATAAGATGAGCACAAGTGATGCTTCGTGATGACAGAAAGCTCCATATCTGATTCCAATCTTTCTAGAATCATTTGTTGATGCAGCTCTGTGTTTGTACTGAGACGGGAAACAACTTAAGATTCTCCAAGGGGGACCGGCTAAGTGATGAAAATTTGAATACCTGTAATATCTGGTAGAAAACTCCCTAGAAAGAAGTAGTTAAAAGAGTTTTAGAAAGGTCCTTATTTATTATGTAAGTATAAAGCCAAACTGGACGCTTATTTTCTGCTCAATGTACAAATATACATTCTGTTATCTATTACATGAAATAACTGAATCCGTTTGTCAACAGGAAGGAAAAAATTCAAAGGTGGTGGTTCTGTTTTCAATTTGCATATAATAATAAACTAAATACGTTACTTTCTATTCAATACGCGTATATACATATTTATACTAGCTGGAAACGACCCGATATGTTTCAGCATATCTCTTATAAAATCATAACAATTGAAGCAGATTGTTATTGCCACGTACTGAAAGAAAACTCTCCCAATTTGACAGAATGAATAAATTTTTTATTTGATTTACGCCAGCTGAAACTCAGTAAAATACTCTAATGGACAGAGAGATAATCAATTATTTATTTCTTTTTACAATAGTTGAAACACCTCTCTTTGAAACCTTTAACTTTATGCTGTGCTTAAAATGGTCATAATTAGCCCTGAATAAGCAGTACCTATTATATCCTTTTACGATCGTCGATTTTCGGTAAAACCACTCCTTTTTTAGCTCTTGCCACTACGCAATGCCTAAAACAGTTTCAGTATTCCCTAAATCGGCTCTGTCTATTACATAATTCCAAAAGGTCAATTCACTGTGAGACTATTTCTTTTTGTAGTGTCTGGCTTTACCCTGCATCTTGTATCTATTATATTTTACCGGGACCGATTATCGGTTCAATCACCTCCATTTTTTTGACATTGTCTGAAACAGTTCCAGTAGGCTCCAGTTATGCTATATATGTGTCTGAAATTCAAAGATGAATTACTATTTTGCAAAATTTTATTTTAATCAATTTTATATGATAATGGAAGTCGGATTCATTCAACCAAATATTGCATGCATACTTAATGGACTTGAGGGAAATTCTGAAGTAGAATATACATGACAATAGGAATCCAACTAGTATGCATATAGATTCATACTTGTTACCCATTTATGCAGAGGTTAGAACTAGTTTTTATTAGACATAATATTTACCCCCAAGATTTTCTCCAGTACCTTCTCCTTGTATCAAACTATTAGATAATTTGCTTTCAGACGATGAGTATTGAGGTAGTCTATTACAGACTCATTACTGCTTTTGGGAGTAGACCTTCAACAAAAACCCTGCAAAAGTGACTTTGTATCAGACTACAGTACAGTAATGCACCGTTTCAAATAGTTTTTTTAATCATAACCCTTATTAAAACGTATATTTCATCAGCATCCCAGCGCAAAGACGGAGGCAAAAGATGCATTGAAATTTAAATTACTTTAAAACAGTGTATCGTTTTAATAAACTAAGATATACTAGGTTGTCCCACGTAGAATGTCCGTTTATAAGATGAAAATATGCTTGGTGAAGCCCTACTATTGTTTTGGAAATCGGTAAATTTTGAAGAAGTGCACATCAGCCTTTAATTTCTCATCATCATCAACTGATTGAAGGTGTACTGGAGAGTCATTATCCCGGGAATGAAATTTGTGGAACCAACATTGCACTGAGCGAGTTCCAATTCTAAATCCAAAATTGATGTTCTTCAACAGCATTATTCTGAGTTTGAACAAAAACAAAATCGATGGTCTAATTTACTTCGAGAACAGAATCAGCAAAAAGTGATGGATTATCTTATTAAAACTGATAAAATGAAAAAGTTGGAAACATGGAGAAAAGCTCACTACGTATCTGGCTCGTGAATTTGTCAAAATCACTGTTATAAAGAAAGCGCACCCGTTTCATGTGGAACAACGTAATGATTGTTCAAAAACATCGATAAATACTCAATCTATTAAATATCTAATGTGGAAGATGAGCTCAATGAGACTATTATTTCTTGTTTCTAAACGTTAATCACCCTTATTTTCAAATTATTTCCAGTTGATAGCAAGTTTGTCTCACTCATTTGTCGTGCAATGATACCGATTCAAACGGAAAGCCCACTAATATGATCTTTTTGAACTATGCCCAATTGAAAACAATATAAATGAATAAGGAGCTCTAGACGAATCTTACTTGGCCGAGTTGAGGATATGGAGGAACTGATAGATTGATAAATTTAGATAAATGGATAGATACATAAATATAGATTTATTCATATATATATATATATATATATATATATATATATAGAGAGAGAGAGAGAGAGAGAGAGAGAAAGAGAGAGGGATAGAAAGAGAAAGGGTCGAATGAAAGATCCGAAAAAATGCAATACATATATATATAGAGAGATAAGAGTGATAGATAGATAGATAGATAGATAGATAGATAGAATCATTGGTTCGAGAATGCAATGGACGGATATAGACATATTTCTTAAAAGAGAGAAATACGGACCAGACAAGAAGAGAACTCAAGAATGTTTTTGAAAAAAAAAATGGTGATAATTGAATTGAAGTTCTCATCAATTATTCACGGAGTTTTCTTTGTTTCTATCGCCCCCAAAAAGCAGAAATAATGCACTATTTCAAAGGCAGAAGTGAAAGAAAAAACTTATGTTTGCTTGAAAACAGAAGCATTGCCTCAGGAATGTCAATGAATTCTCAATAAATAAAAATGCGTAGAGCATAGAAAGATGCAAAAAATAAAGCGAGAGGATTGTGTAGCGTCGGTTTCTGCGTACCTGTAACCCAGCTATGGTATTCTGTCTTAAAATGAATACCGGAAACAATGCTTTAAATGCAACAGAACCTCGAGACAAGTGAGGCATTATTGTTAGAGAATTCATACTTACGTTGCATAACCACATACGAGGATCGGCAAATATTGTGCTTCAAACTTTTTGTGAAATTTGAGTTCGAAATCATAACTTCGTCAAGTCTAGCTGAGTAAACAAGAAATGCATACGGATGTGTAGTCTATAGATATATGGATTTATAAATCTCAATTAACTGCAGGAGCTTGTATGGCAAAATTTACAACTTGTCTCATAGTCTCCTAACGACTGTGCTTGTTGGAATAAGACATATATGAGCGAGTTAACAGGCCTCGAGTATTTCAGTTTAATGAATTTTATAAAGAAGGCTAGGTCTGAGCATTTTCGAAACAGTTCGACTTTTACGGTACATCAAACATTGCTGCGTATGCTGTGTCCTATCGACAGACGGAAATATTTCCACTTGGCACCCGAATGTTGGAAGTTGATCCTGTGTCGCTGAAATAAGGACGCCCAGTACGATGGATCTCACTTCCTCCTAAAACAGAAAAACGCCACGGTGTGTAAGTGCTTCGTTATTCTAGGAATGCACAATTGAACAACAGCAGACAAGATAAGACATTGAGAATGGTTGAGGTAAGGTTCTGCTAAGAAGGTACTTATATCACGTATTATATAGTTCGACTTTCTGGCAACAGGCTTTTACGATAGCAGTGACATCTCTCAGCAGGATTATGTGCCCTGCTTCACTGCATCAATGCAACAGAAATGCGTTCAGTAGTACGAAGGAAAATTTACTGTTTTGCCCTTATCAACAAACACCCTATATCTCAATCCCATTGAACAAGGGTGTCGAGGACCAATAGGCTCGTTCTACAGAATGTCAGCTACGTATTTTGCAACTGTTAAATGAGCTTCGCTTAACACCCTGGCACCAGATACAATTGTAAACCTTCAAAGTTCCTGTATAGTCAATGCCTTGATCAAGTAAGAGCTGTTTCGTGGTTACACAGAAGACTAGCACATTAGGTAGGTGATCGTACTGTTTTGGCTCAACAGTGTATATGTATAGAGACTTACGTTATTCTGCATACGCAAACACACACACAAAAGCATACACGCATAAATACACACGAGTACACACAAATATATGTATATATATACGCAAATATATTCAGACTAACACACACACATACATGCATATATACATATATACAAGCACGCGCACACACACACACACACACACATATATACATATATATCTTTAGCGATTTTTACATCAATCCATCCATTAACCATCAAATTACCTTCTTTCAATTTCTACCCTCGAAGCAACTGAACAGCTCTTCCTCTGGAAAAAAAGGGACAAAACGTAAATGAGAGAGGGGCCCTCGGAGAAGTGCAAGAGTGAAAAACCGATTGACGTCAAGAGACACAAAATGAGACTGAGACACTAGAGAGAGGGAGAGAGATAGAGGCACAAAACGGGGTAGAGAGGGTAGGAGAAGCTGGTAGAGAAAGGGGGAAGCGATGGGAAGAGTGGAAAGGAGAAAGACACACTGGGAGAGACCATTGGGGAATCTACATTGGAATCAGAGAATCAGAATGAGTGGGAGATAGTGACGATGAGAAAGAGAGACAACAAATAGGAGATAGTGACAATGAGAAAGAGAGAGAGAGAGAATGGAAAATAGTGACAATACAGAGAGAGAGAGAGAGAGAGAGAGAGAGAGAGAGAGAGAGAGAGAGAGAGAGAGAGAGAGAGAGAGCACCGGGGAAACTACATGAGAGCATATTCGGTACAAGAAATTGAAAATCAAAATGGCGTTGGAGAATATTGCAAAGCGAAAGAAATTTCCTTTGGGCGAGAAAATAAAAACGAAAAACGAACAAGTTGTTAACGCGTGCAGAGATTGGCATCTCTTTGCGAATTACCCCAGAGAAATCATCCGTTTACCTAAAACAGGAATAAAAGAAAAAAGGATGAAGTATTAACAACCTATTATCATCATTACTCCATGCATTTTCACGCCAGTAGAAACTGGTGGCCTTCACTGTAGATTAACTGTGAACGTCTCTTCATTATTCTTATACGGTAGATTCCTAAAATTCAGCCGTAAAATGGGAATAACTTCCCTTAGCTTTAAAATGAATAAAGGATTATCCCCCTCTTAAAAGGAAAAAACATACTGTTATTGCTTTTAATGGATTGAATTATGAAGTTGTTTTCATTCACGCACCATTTTCAATTTTGTGCTGGCAAGTGTGAGGAAAGTTTATATTTCTATTGATGAAAAAGTGAATAATTCTCAGTTCATTTTCAGGTGAACGATAGTTACCTCTATATTGCACATACGTCTTCGGAATTGACCTTCTAATATCCGCCTTACAATCGTAGGTGATTTCAGTAATGCTGTCGTGTGGGTAGTTTCAGTTATTCCAATATTTTTGCAAAACATTTGATGACCTACATTTTGACATTTTTTATTCTTCTGACGAGGTCCACATATTTTTGGCCTTTTGGTTGCTTTCACTTTTGCCCATATCCTTGAAAAGCAACATCCATTTGCTGACTATTTTCTTTTTTATTTTGAAAACTGCAAACTTTGTTCCAAAGGTGCATTCTAGCCACACTCTTGGCAGGACTCTTCTATCCAATGATCTGCTGTTTTTATATCTATGCCACAACAATTGATGCAAACTGTATTCCAAAGAGTCGAAGTCATTGGATATATTTTATAGGAACAATGGAAGAAGATGTATAAACTTTTATTTCTTCAGCTTTTTAGCATCCGTCATTGGACTTTTCGAGATTTGCGAGACTTCATGGGCGTTGCAGAGCAAATACTTTCCGAACTTGTCTAGCTTGTCACACAATCTTACTTTCTATCAGCCACTATTCTAGATATGATCAATGGGGATCCATATTATGAGTCGTGATATCCAGAAGCTGTCTAACATTTGTGCAACCTGACCAGCCCATTGCCACTTGTTTTCTAATGGTCTCCATCATACTTTTGAAATGTTTTTTACTCTAATGTACTGAGCTTTATCATAATATCTCGATGTTGAGCATGATTCTTTCCTGTGCACATGGTTCAGGGTTTGAAGGGCACTCATTCGATTCCATGTTTCGACTCCATGGGTTGCATGATAGGAGGATGCCTTGGTTATCGACCTTTCTGTTTAGGACCAGTGGGATTTTCTTGTTCTAGAAAGTTGAGCTTGCTCTACCGAAAGTTTGCCCATCTAGTGTAGTCATTTGATCTCTTTTTTTGAGGATTTCATGAAGATTCGTTGTCCAAAGTAAATGAAGTTGTTTACTTTCTTCAGCAGTACGTTTTCAATTTTGATCATTGTGTCTTTGTCCTCAGCATGTTTGTTGTACATGACATTTGTTTTTACCAAAGTTCATGCTAAAAAAAATTTTATTGCCTTCTTCACAGTGATTAGTTCAGTAGAAAATCGCTCAAAACACACATGAATGGAGGGGTTTCTTCAATTGTGACGTAATGATCTGGCTTGGGTAATCTGATCAAATTCGGAAGTTCCTGGCAGTTTTTGTTTTCTTTCAGTCTTTAAAATAGCTTCTGTTTGTTGCATATACGATTTTTCTTTATGGTCAAATTCCAGTCGTTTTAGAGTTCGATTAAGATAACCTTCCGTAGTCAATCATATATTCTGTAGTGTTTCTCAAATAGGAAGGCACCTTTAAAAGAGAGGGATTTTAGCAAGAGGAGGAATTGGAGAAGAATTTCAGTCAAGGGAAGACAGTATGATTTTTGGTATAATTTGTTCTGAGACAAATATCTTCTTGAAAATATATCCATGTATATTATCATCACATAAAAGTGCCGATGACAAAAATCTTACTGGGTCATATATTGTCCCTACAAATCTTTAGTCTTTTTCAATTATAGCCTTCAATTAAACTATTTTTTTTTACATGCATGTTTCTTTTGCTTTTGTCGATTCATAATTCTTCTGTTGATCATTGTCCGGCTGAAACAGTGTTTTTTGGTGCTAAGCCTGGTGAGTTTTTTGAAGATCTCAAGATTTTCTCCTGATATTAAAACAGCTTTTCTATGTATATGGTTTCTGTCATCATGGAAATCTCTATCAAATCGTATCTCTTTCCGTTTTCAATTGTTATTACTTCACATTCCTCAAGTCTGTGCCTTTTTCTGTAGGGCACGCTTCTTGTTTCTATCATCATTTTAGTCACTCTCATTTGGGTCTTTTCTTTTTTTCTCTATATCTGTTGGGGGGGGGGGTGCAGATAGCTACGCCATGATCTCGTTGGTTTGATTGAGGTTTTGAAGGGATTCAATATATTTGTTTGTCTTTTTTTTCTTATAGATTATTCTCCTTCAGAAGTGTGTTTGCTTTGTTAAGTTTCTTTGGTTTTGGGTTTTCAGAATTGACATTTATCTTCGTGTCAGTTCAATTGCATATTTTGGCTCTTGGCTCCTGCACATTTGGTTGACTGACGTTGACAGAAAAATATGATATCAACTGAAGTTAATGATTGTGACAGACTTGTTTTTTGTATTTTTCTAAATTGAGGGTTTGTAATTGAACAGGTAGTTGCAGAAATCTTATTAGAAGAAAAAGAGGTGCAAGTCAAAATCAAAAAGGCCGTATGTCCATTCAAATGTTGTGTGAAAAGTCTGTTCGGTTAAACATTCATTGGTAAAGATACCAACAGCCAAATATGCGATGGTGGTCTTTGCTGTCATATTAGAAAACATCAATCAGAACTGTCAAAATAGGTTTCTTCCGTTTTTGAGTGATTCTGGCTAGGTGACTATCTATCTATGGATGTTCCTCGCGTACAGAACGCAATGATCGAGCTAGGGACCAGAAAAATCTAACATTTATACCTCAACATATCAAGGAGTTGAATTCACAATGTAGGTTCGAAGTAAATTGGTCTTTCGTTTGTGTCTGGCAGCATTTATTCTCGTTTCTTCAAAGTTTGGATTTAAAAAGTGATAAAAATGGCGACATAAGTAAGTAATAAATCGATTTTTCAAATTTTAGATGGCCCATCCTCAACACGTCATACATCAATGTTGGTCACGTGACGATTTCTGTTGGTCAACTATCATGCTGTCTTCTATTGAATTGCCTTCTTATGTGTATTCCTGAAATGTCTTTCAATGTAGATTCTGGTGAAATTTGAACTGAATTCCAGCATTCCAAATTTTGTATCGTAGAATAATGGAATGCATTCATTATAAAGAAAGAAAAAGAAGGATACAAAGAAGAAGAGGGGGGGGAAGAGAAAACAAGAAAGTTGTAAAAAGGAGGGAGGAAGAAAAAAGAAATACAATGAAACAGAGAGGGAGAATGGAAAGAAAAAATAGAGAAGAAAAAAGGTGGGAAAAAAGGAGAGAAAAACAGAGAAAAGGAAAAAAGAGGTAAAGGAGGAGAAGGGTGAAGATAAGAGAGCAAACAAGAAAAAAGAAGAAGAGGAGGATGTGCGGAAAGAAGAAAGAGAGGGAAATGAAAGGGAATAAAAAAGAAAGATAATAAGTGACAGAAGGGAAGGAAAATGATGAAGAAGGAAGAAAAAAGAAGCAGACAAAAAAACAAGAGAGAGAAAGAAACAAATGAGAGAAGGAAATAGAGGAGAAAGAAGAGATAAAACAGTAATAGAAGAAGAAGAAGAAGAAGAAGAAGAAGAAGAAGAAGAAGAAGAAGAAGAAGAAGAAGAAGAAGAAGAAGAAGAAGAAGAAGAAGAAGAAGAAGAAAAAGAAGAAGAAGAAGAAGAAGGTGAGGCAGGAGAAGAAAGAGAAGGTTGGCTATAAGTAGGAAAAGAAGAAATCAGTGCCAACCAGATCATCTAGATAAAAGCAAAAAACAATCACCAAAAACGAATTATTTACCAAACAGCATTAAAAGATTTCTTCCACCGAGAAGCTTGCCTATAGAAATCACACTCTAACTTTGACGCTATCAGGCTCCACACTGTCGGTGAGAATTCTACCCGGAATTCCACCCGGAAGCTCTTCCGGGGAAAACGGAATTTCAACCCAGATAAGAGGACGTCAAGAGCAGAAGCTTCGACATATTCTGGCTGAGAGCAATTTCTGAATATTCGGCAAAGATAACACGCCAGCTATTTCTTTATGATTCGTTGAGTAAACAGGAAGGATCGGCTCAAGTCAAAAGGAAGTTCCGAATAACCAATTTGCGCGTGCGCAAGAGCACTGAAGTGTCTAAAGACATTTAACCATATTCTTTTACTCTGAACGTGAGTACAGCAGGTAAAGACAAATGACTGTCGTATGTTGTTGATGGTGAGATATTAAGGTGTATCAAAAGTATTTTCGTTGTGTTCTATACCAGGAATATCCCTTGCCATTCAGATACCCGGAGGGATGAAATACCACATGGCGCATAGGCGAGTTTGCTTTCTTCTCATACCAATAAGAAACTTATCAATATATCATGTATCAACCTGAACACGCTTTGTTAGGTAGAATAATTGAAAAAAGGAGTAAAAGAAAAAGTGAAGTTTATATTTTAATCAAGACTTTAATATTTACTAGAAATATAGAATTGAAATGTTTTACCTGATTGGAAATTAGAACTGTTTTACATGATTTGAAAATCAATGCGTCAATTACATTTCTTACTCGGTTTATTGGACTAATTGTATTTCTTCTAGCTGTATATTACATAAAGTTCCGTCTGGTAAATTGAGCGATTCCTACAGAGAATGGTAATGTGAGTGACACCACTTCACGCATTTGACGCTTCTAAGTCTATTGCACATATTGCAAGCCGGAACAAGAGAAAAGTGAAGCCAGAGCTTGGGCAGCTGATACCTTAGCCAGTGCAAGGAGACTAATTTGATATATTTCCAGTTCAATCATTTTCTACGATTGACTAAAAAGCTAAGTCGCTCTTATCAAATGTTTTGGGAACAGAACTCTCCCATGTCTCAGAAACTATCGAAGATAGGGGAATGCAGGTTTTACCATTCAATGAGACGTTTTTTTTGTAGATTTTGATAAGAAAAAGACATTACCTGGCCCAGCCCATTAGTCATGCTTTTTGGAGTTCAATAACTCTAGTCAGGATAGAAACATGAGAGTTTTAGCCCATTCATTTAAGATTTATTACTTGTGCAGTAATTGTAGAAGTCTATAGGATTTTTTGGAATCGTAGTGTTTGTCTCAAGTAATCATTGGTTTTTCTTGCTTCCACAGGTATATGATAAAAAAGCTACAGACACCAACACTCACTTGAAAAACAGGATCCAGCATTTGATAGCAAGTATTTCAAGGTTATTCACATTTACTAATCAGGGTGCTGCATGAAATTTAGAAATTCTTTTTTTACGCATATAAAATAGTTGTCTCATAAAACTGTTTTCCATTCAATACTAGGTGTAGTCAATCCAGCAGACTTTTGAATAATCGATTAAAGCTCTTTGAAGTCCCAAAGACAAAATTTACGGTTTACATGACCCCATGTTATTGTTTCAAAGTGCATGATGTTTGAAAAGAAATAAGAAAATTCATACAAAATAAAATTCATATAAGCCATACTTCTATCCGTAGCTGGATGGAGGGAAGTGAGTTTACATATAATCATCATTGTAGTTACGTGGTAACGAGGAAGCATTATATTGTCACGTTTAACGACGATTTATCCTTGCTAGTATAATGAACAGGTTGATTGTTTTATTTCTCAGCCAGTAGCGATAACCTTTTCCGACAAAAGGTAATACTGGAGTTTTTCTTATAAGAAAAAAAAAAAAAAACCGTCTGAGGAATTCAAATATTTCCGTGAGATTTTCCTCGGGGTTTCTATTGTTTACAATCGAACAGAAATAATTATATATGAGTTACTTTTAAACACCATTCAAAATAATTTTGTCCGATTATACATTCATTTCTCTTTTATTATATAAAAGTTTGGAAACAAATACAGCAGATATAAACAGATATGAGGATTTTGAGTTAAAGCAAATATCAGAGTCTTCTGATTACCGGCAGTTGTTTAGCTCAAAGCAACGCTACGTTGAAACAGCTATCTTATCGACCACAGGTTTGATTCTCTTCAACGGGCCCATTTTCTGTGATTTTTCATCCTATTAATACTCACAAGGTGAAATGTTACATTCATTGCGTAAACAATGGGGTAATATACCAAAAATAGTTTCAAAGTAATATACCACATTTATGATTATTTCTTTTACGTTATATACACATATCCTAATAACATATATATATATATATATATATATATATATATATATATATATATAGATAGATAGGTAGATAGATAGATAAATAGATAGATAGATAGATAGTATTTAGGTAGTGATGTTTAATAAGGCGACAGGAATTAATTGGATAGTCTACGGTAAATGATCTAGATAACCTCTAGGCAAATGACCTTTCCAATTAACCTTACGTAGTTCATAGGCAGAGAAGACCTTTGGCAATAGTTGTGTCCGTACATCCCCTACCACAACATGTGAAACCATGTTTTTCAGGAGGCCTATAAGAACGTAAACACGAATAATTTCACTTTCAAATATAGGGTGTGTGTTCAAAATGTAAGAAAACCTATTTCAAAAAGAGATTGATTGCTCTACCTACAACCGCATGAGATTTGTCCCCTTAAGAATAGACGCGTGCTGATACACCGTTCCAAGTTTTTTTTTTTCAGTTTTGGAAGTTGTATGGTAGAGTATGAGGGTCTCGTGGTATGTTTTTTATTGTATCATCTGCAATTGATAGATTTGTTTTTTTGCAAAAACAAAAATCGACAAGGCCAAAATCTGGAGTCTAGGACAGTTGTGAGAAGAGAGTTGCTTCCCTTTTTGTCATAAAAGAAAGTGTTTATCAATCAGCCGATGCAGCATCCATTTTGGATCCACACGATGCATCAATGGTTTCTCCTTTTGAAATCACGCAGTATCAACTTTTGCACATTCAAACCTCTTCAAAAACTTCACAGATTGCCAAGGGATGATTTTCACTGATCACAGCTTGCACTTGTTCAATGTGATCGTCATCCTTTGGCGTGAAAGTTCGTTCAGATTTGATATCGTATTTGCTTTCCCCGATTTGAATTGATTGGAGAGAAAGAAAAGTAAGGTTTACTAAGGAAGGAAGGGAAGATACGGGAGAAAGTAGTTTAATAAGAGCATAAGTGAGAGGACAGAAAAAGTGTTAGGCACTTGACTGAGGTGTTTACCTACGTTCCACATATGAAACCATAGAAGACTCACCATCGAAATCAATAATTGGACAACCGTAGCGTCAAAATTTAGAATTGCGTAAAGAAAACCTCCACCAAAGAATGAATATGATCTGAATTCTATATATTACCTCATTTTCGTTTTCCACGATTATTGATTGTCAAAAAATCTAAAAGTCTTGAGAAAATTACGATTATTATTCAACCTGTCACATTGATTCTCCTAAAAGACCAAAAAAAGTTTGAGATTTTTTTTTCAAATCTGAAAAAAAAATTGTTTGACCAAGAGTACTCGAATATATAGACACAAAAACAAACACACACACACACACACACCCATCTATAAAGAAAAGATAGGACACTTTGCCATCTTTGATGGCTAAGGTTGTTCTATAATTCCCATTCATATCACATTAAGATACAATTGTATCGGAAAGGACAATGAAGAGAATCAGAAAATAAATGCAGAGACTGAGAAAAGAGCAGAAGCACAAATTATTGAAATTGTCAACAGCCAAGCAGGAGTTTCAACGGGTTCAGCATGTTAAATCAGAATTTGGCAACTTTTTGGATGACTGTCCGGATTAAAAATGTGTTGTATCTATTGTGGGTAGGAAAATGATCATGTAATATCATGGAAAGGGTTTGTACTTTAATAGCTTCAACATTTTTGAGCAGCTTTAGTCATAAAACACTGATTTATTCCAGGCAACTGTAAAAATGAAACTCTTGTTCAAGTTTCCTTTCCAGGATTTGTCGTTTGCTAAAAAAAGATGAATAAGGTGAACAAATCATATTGTATGTAACGTCTTGTATTGAGTGCGAGCTGGTTTTGGCCTGAAGCCTGGAAATTGCCGACTTTCGAGTTAAATTATGAAATCCCATATAACTGATTATTAAATAACCATGAAAATGATCATTTTTCTGCGGTTTTGGTCAAGGAAAATTGTAAAAAAATGGATTACATTCTGTTGAAATAAAAACTAGGAAAGTATGTGTATCAAAAGGATCTGGCTGGTCAATCAGTAGAAACCATCACATGACTAACATCTTTTTAAATCATGCTTTGTTTGGGCTGATCAATGAAAAATGGAAAAGTAGAGATCAAGGAATTATTCATTTCTGTTGGGCAAAACAAGCGTGAACATCGCCGGACACAAACAAAAGACACATTTTGCATCCATTTGAATTGTAAAAAGAAGCCCATCATCCGAAAATCTTATTTTGAGAGGGATTTGGGTATGCAAAAAAAGGTTTTTTTAGACATAATACAGTGTAAGTTTCCAGTTGCTTAACTACATTACTGTTGTTTCTACGCGTGACACAATATTCAAGCAGAACTGAAGCCAGCTAGAATAACTCAAAAGTATCACATTTTTACCAACGTTGTGAGTTTTGGCTGATGGTCTCCAACAATTATCAAAAAATCCTGGAAATGATATTTTCTGCAATATATTCGGCAAAAATTAGATTTGGAGTGAAAAGCGAAAAAATAAGTAAAATCAAACTAAAACAAGTGGTTCAAAAGGAACTCATCTTTTGATGTTTTGTTTGACGAATTACATTTCTTTCACCTGAGTGAATTGAGACCGAATCGATCGGTATATTTTGTTAACTTCATGAAGAGTTTTTTTTAGGAAAACTCACCATCACATAAAAGGACAGTATCATGAACCGAGGAGCAAGACAGAAAATCAGCTACGAAAACCTCCTAAACATAGTAAAGTGGTGCACTGTAAAGTCCTGTGAGCTAAGACAACCCGACAAGGCACAGTATAGAGGGAGACAGGAAAAAGGGGGAAAAAGAAATAAGAGGACAATCTCACAGAATTGACAGGCATGAAGTTGAGCAACGCCTAGAAAGAGAAAAAAGAAGATTTGGTGGTTTAATAAGGGAAGGACAATGATATTTGGTAGTTTGATAGGAGGGTAGAAAGACGTGAAAAACAGAATCAGGCAAACTATCAGGTGCTACGAAGACCTCATCACTACAGTTAAGAGATGCACATCTCAGTGGTATGTACACCTCACACGATCAGTGGGGCTAGTCAGGATAATTCTGCAAAGTCCAAAGAAGGAGGAGGAGAGGCGTGCAAAATAAGAGATGGAAGGACAATATCCCAGAATGGAAAGGTAGTAAGTTGAGCAACATGCTTTGAGAGTCTTAGAACCGGGAAATATAGAGAAAGATAGTTGCCAAGTCAATTGTCGTGCTTCCACTGAAAGCCAGTCTAAGAGATTAAATGACTAGATACAAATGGATGAATAGACATTCCAACGCCGTTGAAATCTACACTGATGATCGATGCCTGAGATGAAGAAATGGTCAACAAGCTCATCGCCCATAAAACTTTTAATGATTTTGGTCCTGAATGGGTACCAAGTTATTGCGGCTTTGTGCCAGATTGAGCAGTGATCTGTAACTTACTTCATTGGTTTATTTGGTAATTTTGTTCTATGACAGACCATCGTTCTGTGAATTTCTACATAAGATTTCTATAACTAGTAGCCAGTAGGTGAGAACTGGTGCATCTCGCAGGTCATTGAGAAAATTCCGTTCCCACAATGTGCTCCCCTAATTTGTGCCATGTTGTATAACATGACTTAGCACTCGAATAATATTTTATGGAAACGGTAAAATGCAAATACAATTATTCGATTGTAACCATGAACACATTTGATATCTCCGATTATTGTATTTTCTCTCGTAAAATGTGCTGTCTTTTAATTTCCCCAACTGATGTTAAGCATTATCCTCCATTGTACACCTTGCTTGGATTTAACTTCCTGCTTAGGTTCTCTGTTTTCGTTCCATTGGACGGATAAATTGAGGTGAAATAAAAGGGAAACAAAAAATTTGTGAAGCTGAATAAATTCGAGTCAAACAAATAAAAAAATCCAGAAAATCCAAACTATTAAGGGGGAAATACATACCCATCATGGGACAAACAAAGAAAGAGATGCATCTCTCGGGGTTTTGTGTGACAAATCTAATTTCCTTTCAATCTTGGATAACGTCTTCCTCGGCAACGTCACCTTGTCTGAATCGGAACAATTTGCTACTAACATGTTGAAAATTCATTTTAGTAAAACTAATGCAGTGCCCTTTTTTAAATATTTGTGGAGGGCTGGACTACATGATGCGTGAAGTTGCCTGCTATGATTTGCATGTAAAATAATTTTGAATGAAATACTTGTTGTGATTTTCGTAATTTGTCGAAACTATGACCTAATTTCATTTATTGGCTGACCAGAAGTTAGCATTTTGGAAATATGTTATTGCTTTGATACTGGAAGAGGTCGAATATCCTTATGTTTTTGATTGATTGCCATCATGAAGCTTATAAAGATACATTCATTGTTCTTGGATTCCCAAGAAAGCACTGATCCAAATACAAGTTTAAAATCGACTCAGCAATGCGTTGCTTGCTGCCCAATATACCTGGAAATTGTTTAACAACCGTAAGGTAATCACGGTGCATACATATATGTCTTCAATTGTAGTGAAATGGCTGATCATGTCAACATACACGCCTGTCGTAAAGGGATATTCTTGCAAACCATTGTTCGTCAGTTAATTCTTTATTCTGCTGATTCTGTATTAACAATCAGACATTAAATTTCCATTTGTAATCCTTTTGGCCCCTGTCAAAGTTGATTATTCTGGATAATAGGTTTTAGTTACTGCTGCCTTTGCAGTTGAATACTGAACGGAGAATGGTTTGTCAAAGTACTCTCACACCCATTTTTCCCTGTCAACAATCGTTGCAAGAACATGCTACTAACATATCGAAATCCATAAAAGGAACACTACCAACATAAATTGGATTGACATGGACACATGTTGTGATAAAATATTTTTTGGTGGTTTGATTGGATCGAAAAAAGTTATTCGAAGAAAAGTATCTTAGAAAACAAATGACTATCTTTAATTTTCAATCCTGTGTTGATATAAATATATATTTTTCTAGAACCTTTGTATGGGTTTTGGTAATATATATATATATATATATATATATATATATATATATATATATATATCAAACATTGGAGGTCTATTGCTTGACGAACGACAAGCATGATTGCACTAGTGTCTGTTACCAGCAATCTCTATTTATTTTTGTATCTGGCCATTTCTTACTATTTACTCATCCAACGGCACTAATCGCTCAACCTTTTCCTCAATCTGATGCCTTTTCTTTTTGATATATGCCCAGTCCATCTCAATGTTGCTTAATTACTTGTTCAGCATCCTTAATTCTCCGTCTACCTCTGAGCCATATTGATTTTTTCTATTGCCAAGAGTCATTCCTATCATTGCCATTTCCTTTGTACCTTGTTTGGTTCTGTTTTTGTAAGTTTCCAGGGTTTGCACCCGTATGTCATGGTTTGTATTTTGCATTGATTTGATATTTCTCCTTAAAAACACCCCTCTCTCTGTCTTCTTCTATGCCTGTCCGTCTGTCTGTCTCTCTCTCTCATATATATCAATATAACTGGTTACTGTCTTCTGATTACGTCAAAGCGGAGATTTCTTTTTATTTGTAAGCTCATTCATTACTTAAATTAATTTAGATATTGAATATTAAAAAGCGTGTGATCCTGTTTGTTTTGACCGGAAATGGATCTAGGGGAAACAACCTCTCACTGCATCAGCTCAAGTATGGAAGCAGATATTGGAAAGTGGTTTGTTAAGATTGGAAAGTGGTTTGTTAAAATTACTTGTTCGGCATCCTTAATTCTTTGTCTACCTCTGAGCCATATTGATTTTTTCTATTGCCAAGAGTCATTCCTATCATTGCCATTTCCTTTCTCCCTTGCGGGAATTCGAATCCTTCATGCAAATTTCATCTTCGAAATCGATAACCACGTGGTTATCCAAGGTTGTTCTTTTTATTGACTATTGTTTGAATGATAACTACATAGTGCAACGTAATCCTTCCTTTTTGATCCCTGGCGTTATTATATATATACTTATTTAGGTCTAATGGTTATAGAAAATGGATGCTATTCTTTTTAATTGATTTGTTGACATTTACTTATTTCAAAATGGAGAACAGGCGAGTATGCACATTTCTGATCGGAAAATCAAAAAAAAAAAACCAACTGGGGTCAAATTTACCACAAATTTACAGTGTGAATTGAACGTCAGCTAAACTCTATCTTCGGGTGGAGGGAGGAACAGTTTTTTTATGGACATAAGGAGTAAATGTGAAAGAATTTTTCAACCTTATGGCTCTATTGGTCCGTAAGCATGATCCATACATAGATTGATAGCTAGCCAACCAGCCAGCCAGCCAATTTACGAAGAAACTTGTGTTGACTGTTTTGAGGACAGTTTTGGTGACAGATTATAATAAGAGGAAGGAAAATGAAAACGCTTCTCTTCGATGTTTTGTGTGATAAATTTGGATACATTATCACAGGTGATATACATCAGACCGAGATTTTACGAAAGTTAGTTTTGTTCATTCACTGTCTTAATGTGATAGTGTTCACTTCAAACGCTATATAGGTTAGTGTTATTACCAAAATAACTGAACCGCAAGCAAGCGTGTCAGATTAGAGAAATGGCGTCTGTTAGTTCCAACAGAACTAACTTGCAAAACATCTCTTTCATCACAGGAGCTTATGTTATTCTATTTTACGACTGAGCTTTTTTGTTTTGATGTTGCGTTGACGTTTTTGTTGCAAATTGTCCTGGTCAATCCAATCAGATCTTCATCAGATGGATGTCATACAAGATGACAAATACAAATTTATCAAACGGAAATATCGAAGAGGCATATTTCTGTTTTGTCTAGTCATATATATATATATATATATATATATATATATATATACACATATATATATATATATATATATATATATATATATATATATAGCCTTTGCCAATAAAGATGAAAAACATTCTTCACCTCTGTCCGTCCTTTTGTCCATCTGTCCACACAATATCTCTAAGTGTTCCCGATAAATTCAAATAAAAAATCCGTCGAAGGTCATGGGCTGAGGAATAAGTGTTTGGATTTTGGGTTGTTTATGTGTTCAAAAATGTCTGTTCACCTGATATCTCCAAAGGATCCGACCAGTGAAATTAATTAGAATCTTTTCAAAACATTGACAGGTATAAGCCAATGCATGAATGTACGAAAAAGACAGGCACAAAAATTGTACAATGGGTCAAGGAAGAATTGATTTGATTTAAACACATGTACAGTAATCAGATTTTATTAGGTTGTTTGTTCGAGTGGAGCGTTTGCAAAAATTGGACTCTATGAGTACTTTATAGTTCTTCTTGAATTCATCGTTTCTTTTTAATCTTAATTGATTTGTGCATGTCGATCTTATTGTTTCTTTTCTGACGATTAAATTGCTAAAAAAGGGAATAGATTTCGTGAAAGCACTCTATGATATGGTTGATTATTATTATTATTTGGCCTTATTTGTATTCGTTCCATCTTAAACCCTTCCCTTAGGTCAATTGAGTATACATGCTGTAATAGATAGAATTGAGTCATTATTATAAAGTTGAGAGCAAATGCAGACCCCACATTTTTATGGAATGGAAAACGAAGTATGAATTTTGCTCACGCATCCAACCTATTTAGAACTTACTTGCATCGTTTTATGGATTGGTTAATGTCGAAAAGAAGAAATGAAGCAATTCAACCGAAGGGTGACGATTGTAAAATGATATTATAGATTCGTTTAGAATGACGGTTGAATGAAAAAAAAATATCTGTAGCTGAGTAATCTTACCTTATTTATGGATTATATATAATTAATGTAAATGCAATATGAAATCATGAATACTACGTCACACACTGCACGGAAACAACTGTAATGGGTTGTTTCAATAGTGCTGCTGCAAATGATCAGGAGTAAGGGAACATTCTACCATACTGAGTAATTATGATAGTTCAGGGATACTAACAACTGATAATATTTTATTAGAAATTGTAATTTTGGCTTGATGAAATCACTGTTTATGTAAGCTCTATTACCACGATAACCTTTTTATGCAGTTCTGACTTTACCTTAAGTAACGACAAAAAAATGGACGTCAACCAAAAAAAAGTTCCTGACCCATCTGCAAAAAACACGTAATAATTTTCGAATATAAATGAGGAAACCATATGCGAAAAAGTAATATTTCATTGAATCTTTGAAACACATTTAACGAGAATCCTGAACTTTTTAAGACTCTCAGCAATTATATGTCAAGATGACTCTATGCTACTAACGTCAATACATCATCTTGTATCACATGCACAACAGTATATATATATATATACAGGGGCGTAACTAATTGGGGATGAGCTTCCTCCCTAGCAGAGCTTGATGAATAATAGCTAACTCTGCATTTTTATTAACATTATACGATTTTTTCATCTCCAAATACTCATTTATTAATTTTTATGTAGATCCCTGGCTCTTGAAAGGTCTGGCTAATCAGTAATGCCTTTGTGGACCTTCAAAAGTCTGTCGTCCTTATGTTGCAGACTACTGCAGAGAATGCTTTTGCGGTGGGGGAATCAAGAAGCCAAGATTCTATTCATACGGATTACCAGCCGCATTTTTTTCTTTGTCACTTGCAAAATAAACTTATCCTATCATGATTTCGAACACAAACTGATGAATTTTTAATCATACAAAATTTAACCATAAAACCAATGCGTGTACACATATTTTTGATGTATAAACACAATGCAACAACTTGTGCATATTATGTTATAAATTTTTTTGGCTTTATCATAGTTAAAAACATTTTTTTATTGTTTGTATTCCTTTCAAAGACGATTGTTTGTCACTAGTTATACAGTACACATTTCCAAAAAACAAAACAAAATAATCACCAAATCATTATGTCGTGCACTTTCGGCTGAATACGGACTTGAAAAGCCAGGTCAGTTCATAATCAAAACAAAATACTAAATTAGATTCTTTCTTAAAAGAAATCATCAAATCAGTTTCAAATACAGGTAGTGCTTACTTTTCTAAAGTTTGCTTAACGCCACTTTTTTTGCTTTTTCGAAAAAAAAGTGGAAGGTGAAAATATCGTCAGGTTTCGTTTTGCAACAAGACTTTATAGGGGACGTACTCACTTTCTCCCTCTTTCTTCACATCCCAGTGTGATGTTCCTCGTATCATCCCCAATTAATCAGTCTGTTATTATATCCCCCACCGTTTTGAGAATCCCATTTGAATCAATAGTGATTGACTCCTACGTTTTACACAATTTTGGCTCAGGAAAAACTAAGGATAGCCGGAGTAAGCTGTATAACCATGATTTCTTCAGTTAGAGTAGAAAGCTCTCTTACATATACCCTCCCTAATATACACTCCGTCATTTGTGACAGCTGTTTAAAGATTGAAAAAATGTCATGATTGTTGCAGTGCTGTTCATTCTATCACTCAGAGTTTCTGTAATTTTTTTTAACCTCGACATTTAATAAAATTAATCAAGTTGCCAAAGCTGAGTTGTGTGGAAAATTCGTGGACGCCCCCAGCAGTTACTGCGTGTTAGCAAGTTAAAAGTCTTACCATTACAACAATATTATGATACTACTTATTTCGCAAAGGTTCAAGAGATTTTGTGGAATCCTTTCAGTAATTACATGGAATCCCTAGTTTCCCAATCAGTGTAGTAATAATGATTAATAGTTGGTTATTCCAACCATCACTACAGGAATGGGATTGAACTCATTGCAATGGTAATGGTCAGCATCAGGAGCTTGTTAACTATTACTACACTGTTTATAAGACAAGGGACTCTGCAAAATCACCAGAGATTTGACGAAATAAATAGTCCCACAATATTATTCTAACTTTTGTTAAATTTTCTCATTATATACGCTGCCCAGAGGACACTGTTGGAAAGCTTATATAATTGTCTCTTCTCACTTTGGTAGACGGTTTTGGCAGCTTGAGCTGCAATGCCTTAGCGCTTAGTATTGAGGAAGTGTTGTTCCATCCCCTCCCCTCAACTGTACTTGTGAAAGAAAGAGGTGCTCAATACGTAGAGGTGTTGTCAGATAAAGATGTGTGGTAACATTTCTTCATTAATTGACTTTCTTTTCTTTCGTACATGTGGCATCTGATATCTCCAGACAGTCTCTCACCTAAATACTGACCAGACTCTATGTTGCTTAACATCACTGATCGCACAGAAGCCGGTAATTTCAACGCAATGAGACTGTACGAATTGTGCACAGCCTCTTTTCTAACTTGTAGACAATGGAAGGACACTAAAGTGACTAATCCAGGGCACCAGCCTAGGTGAAGGTTATGTAGATTCTGTGATACCAAGTGGTCAGTAGTGGTCCACTGGGAACCAGTGAGTGATACATGCCTGCCATCAGCCAGGGCAAAGGAGCTGCTGGTAATAACTCTAATTGTGCGTCGAACCGACTTGAAGGAGCTCCACTCCATGTTTTGGAATCGGTCGTGTTTATCCAAGACCAGAGAGCCAAATCTATCCTGCAATTTTAGCCATTATGGGGAATAGCAGAGATAGATGTATATCTCTCCCAGGGGCGTGGTGGCGAAGTAGACATAAATAACCCCGGTCAGATTTTAAACCCAGGTCGCCGATTCCATTATCACTGCCGCTATGTCAATTGCACGTTGTCATGAACAGCGTAATTTACAGTCGTTAAAACAGTACAAAAACGACAGAATTGTCTTTCGGATTGTTTCAAACGATAACAAAATACATTGTTCAATTTGTGAAGTTAACGGAAGCAAAACATGAAAGATAATTGACGTCCTCATCTGCAGCATTCAAGTAATTCATATATTCATGGCTAATAAAGTTTTTCCTTGTAAAAGAAGGGATTTGGGGACAATGGGAATTTATCGGATTTGCAATTTTATATGCAAGGATGCATAAAATAGCTAGAACGTTTCCCCCCTATTTTTTGTATATTTCTTAGTTATTGTTCAGCGAAATCCGTTTAATAATCCTAGTTATTGAGTAATATATTGTTTGGCAAATAAAACTGCAGTGATATTACTTAGCAAACTGGAAACCAGTAAACGTTAGAAATAACTGACAATTGATATATACTAGCAAGATGGTTTGCTAAACGAGCTTGGTAAACATTGCAATACGGTCAGTGACCCAGAGAGAGAGAGAGAGAGAGAGAGAGAGAGAGAGAGAGAGAGAGAGAGAGAGATAGAGAGAGAGAAAGAGAGAGAGAGAGAGAGAGAGAGAGAGAGAGAGAGAGAGAGAGAGAGATGGGTTATAAAATTATCCACATTTAGTCGTGGGTCAACATAAGTTCCTTCAGTTCTCGAGTAGTTTTCGTTGGCTGGTCGGCAGGTAATGTATGTGTCATTCGACCTGGCAGGATTAATTGAGCTAAAGGGCCGACGATTTGAAAATTTACTACTTATTATTTCTAGAAAGAACAGATATTTTCTGAATCAACCCTTCAAAAAAGAGGAAACTTATGAATAAATTGTTAGTAAAAGTGGCGTCCTCATACTGAATACGGCATCAGCAGCTCCTGACAGTGGTTAACTTATCAGTACTTTCTCTATTGTAGCTAGTTTTCCAAGGTTTGCAATATGCTGAATAGACAAAAAGGTGTCAATCAACAGGAAATTTCACTCACATTAGAGAGAGGAAACGGATCCAAACCTTTTCCAAGGACATTAGAGCCAGTTTCAGTTTTTGACAGAATTAGAGCTCGGCTCACTCACTAAATTTCCAACGTTTCTAACTGAATAACCACTGTCACTTTCCCATTTGGGGTATTTGGTGTTTTAAAATATTGAAAAAAAAAAGAAGTTCAACAGGAATAAAGTCGATGTATACATGCGTCCGACTGTTTTGCATTTTTGTCTTAAATACAAAGCTGTAACGACCTTCACCGATCTGGCAGTTAGGCAAAGATACTTCCGAGGAGGGAAAAAGTCCAATACAATTCAAAGCAATGCGTAATTCTTCGAGCATTTCAAGGGTTTCCTTTCATTAGATCAAGGAAGACTAAGAGTTGGAACGAGGCTTAGTCACAAGGCCGCCATGAAGTGCTTCGCTGCTTCCAAAAAGGGTTTAGGGTCAATTACTTCGTGCCTGAAGCAAAAACGGTCAGAAAGATTTATCTGAAACCCATGGGCGGGTTGACGCAGTGAAAATGGACATTTTCGCAATGCGGTAGGGCGGGGATTTGAAGAAATTGTGCATGAGATCCGACGTTGAGTTTGCAATGCGGATGACTTAAATCAATGGAATACATTTAAATGCATATTTATGTATTTAGCTATATCTAAATGGATATCTATCTGTTTTAGGAAAAAGCTTGGAATTTTTCTTATCTATCCACATTATATCTATCTAATACTGTTCGTATCTCTCCATCTTAGTCTGTTTATGCATCTCCTCTCTCTCTCTCTCTCTCTCTCTCCTTGAATATGCAGTATGTCAGGAATTTCAAGAAAGTAGTTGAGTTTGCAGTGCCAATTACTTGAATCGATAGAAGAGTTGACGGAAATGATAAAGGCGAATAGAAAACATCGTGACCGCACAAAGGCGTGGCTCAAAATTTTGGGGTTGATTAGGGGGTCTGGCTCCCTGGTATGCGTGTATCGGGGGGGGGGCTTCTAACATTTGGTGAGTCTGTCTATCCATCTATTCTAGTCCATTCATAAGTAACTCTCTCTCTCTCTCTCTCACTCTCTCAAATATATATACATACATATGAATTGCATTTTATTATAGAGAAACTATAAAGAAATTATCTCCTGTCGCCACACAGTTGATGTATCACTCGAACAAAACAACATGAATAAATTTTAAAAAATGAAAGAAAACGGGGCTGCAGCTGGAATTGCTGGTTGTTCAGCTCAACGGTAAGAGCAACGCTATGCTGAAGTAGCTACCCTATAGATTGAAGGTTCAATCTTTGCAGCAGCTCCATTTTTCTTTAATTGTTCATTCTATTCACGTTGCTCAGTTCGAGTGACACTTTAACTGAGTAACGAGATCAAATTAATTAATGTGATATAAAGCTATGGATGATTATATATATATATATATATATATGATCATTCTATTCATATATGTCTGCCCACCGATATCGATATCGGTATACCATAATCCCTCTCTATCTATACGTACATCCGTTCATATCTATCTATCTATCTACCTATCTATCTATCTCAGCATATTTATTATCTTTGTCTATTATATTTACATATATTACTTGTATAATCATATCTATCTATCTATCTATCTATCTATAGATGTATCAATGTATCTATCTATCTATAGTAGAATGGGGATTCGCTACAGAAACACGTTAATGTTTCTACCTTGTCTGGTTCTCTTCAAGTGAATGATTACGTATATTCAAGGCTCCTTTTGGGGAAATTCGGGGAATTTCTTTTAAGTCTCTGGGTTGAGTTTTCTCTGTTTCTCTTCCTCAGTTTGTTAGATTTGTAGTTTGTGTGTTTTTGCTGATGGTTATCAAATATATACCACTGGATAGGAAACGGGTGTTAGAGTTATCAGAAAATGATTGCTGGCTCCGTGTGTTATTTATAGAAATGTTTTATATCTATTTAGATATCTTGGATTTATCAACCCATGCCAAGATCTCATGACCATAGAGCGTTGTGTGGTTATCTGAGTTTACTCCCGCTTGTCAAGGTAATCATGTTGATTAAGTGGTTATTTGTGATGGCTGTGTGAATAAAATATCCATGTTAGCTATTGTTACTGTATCTCTTTGTGGGTTATTAAGTTATGTGTGTTATTACAAAATTTGAGTGGTGCTGGCATTTTAATGCTATTTCATTTTTTCTATTCAATAAATCAGTTTTATTTTTTTTTAATTCTTTGGCAAAATTAAATATTTGAAATTTCTCATTTAGAGATAAATGGCATGGAGTTTCAATATCCTGGCATACGTAGGTTGGTTTTGAGGTTTTCCACATTACAGTTAGTTTTTTTTCTCGAGCATTTTCCAGTTACATGTGATGAACTATGTTTATAATTTCATGATATATGGCTGGCTTGTCTAAGTTTAAAGAGCGTTCTTGATATTTTTATATAATATTTCACTTCAAAAGGTTTCTCTTGGGTTGATATTTTGGCTCGGTATACAATATTTGATTTGAGACATTTGTTTTACAGATGGTGACTATTTTTGTTTTTACAATTGCAGTCTTATCTATCTATGCTTTCTGTGTTAGTATTCATTCTAATTATACTATCGTTATGGTGAGCGTATAAAAATTTTCAGTACAAAAAAGCTGATTTTCACTTTGTTCTAGTTCGATATTTCACTTAGTGTATTGTTCAGGGGGAAATGTTTTTCTATCGATAAATTATTAAACGGAAAAAAATGAAATGGCGCTAAAATGCCGGCACCAATCTAAATTTTTAATAACAAACATAACTTAATAACAGACAAAGAGATACACTAACAATAACTTACATTGATATTTTATTCACAAAACCATCTCAAAGGAGCATCTAATTAACAGAATCACATAGACAAAAGTACACTCATATAACCAAGCAACCAACAATGGCCATAACGGGATCTAAGACATCTAAATAAAAACAAGACATTCCAATAAATAACACTCAGAATCAACAATAATTTACTGATAATTCTAACACCCGTATCATATCCCTTGGCATGTAGTTTTTAACCAACAGCAAAAACACACGAAGTACAGATTCAAACAGAAAATAACAAAAGAGGGAACTCCTCCCATCTAGTATCACCAATAGAAAATTCCTGAAATTTCCCAAGCAGGAATCTAAAATATAGGTAATAATTCGCCCTGAGAAACCCAGCCAAGGCAGAAACATTAACGAGTTTGTGCTCTACTCGAAACCAACTTAACATTCAAGTTGAATGCATCGAGCACTTTATTGACTAAATCCATCATATTTTGCATATTGCGTTACATCATATTATAGCATATCATATTACATCCCTGATTTGTAATATATATATATATATATATATATATATATATATATATATATATATATATATATACATATATGAAACTCGTCCTTTCCTTTTCCACTTTATCGATCTTTCTTACTGGAACAGAAAGATAAATTACTGTGCGTAGATTGATTCTTTCCATTTTCATTTCAATTGTCAAGTCAAAACCGGTATTTTTCTGCATGGAAGACCTGGATTTCATTCTGGATAAGCTTGAGTCACGTTTAGATTAAATGCGAAACGATTAAATGTTTATGAAAAAGGAAGAGAAAATGGAAGCGAACAAAGATGGACAAGTATTATACATATATGATAGAAAAGCTTGTTTTGATTCTTAACTTCCGACAGTCATTATTTCCCTGACTTGCAAGACATTTCTAGAGTCCAATCGTTAGCAATGCATTAATGTTCTACATATGATAAACCTATTCCGTTGGTAATGCTTTCGTTAATTATTGACCACTGAAAATCGATTTCTTGCTGTTCCCAATGTATTTCTCTTCCTGTATTATTTTTTCAATGCATTTTAATAAGAAATGTAACTATGATAATACACCAAGTGTATTCAGTTATTTGTTTATTCATCTGTATGGTCTCTGTCGCACCAAGAGATGCAATTCATGTATATCATCATCGAATAGGTCTCAATGTAATGACGTTGCGAAAATGACATGTCATGTTCTGATGACACTGGAATATGCTTAATTCAAAAAATTATATGAAATATGAAAAAATAGAAAAATAATCACAAACTCTGTTTGTGGTCAACAGAACGCTATTCTTCATGTCGCATTGTAATGCTAATTTCTATTATTTACAGACATAGAATGCTACCTGTGTCCATATATTTCATGTGTACTGTCATTTTGACGGTAAGGGTTGACTAGGTCTGCAAATAATTGGCCATCACAGCCAATAATTGAACAACTGTACCGTCCAAATTTGAATTCATGTGAAAAATGTCTATTGAAAAATAGATATGGTCAGAATGGATTCTATTAATGATATGTCTAGCATTTTCCACTCAAAAAACATCTAAAACAGAGTTAACGACGGCCAAATTCTGGATAATTTTGGAAAGGATTTAGTGGACTACTGATGCCAATTTTCAAATCTGTTGTCAAAACAATGTAGCCAGAGATGCTGGAACATATAAAAAACACACACAGACACTCGGACATATATATAAAAAAAATAGAGCCTTTTGCCACGTCTGGTGGTTACGGTTGTTTGATAGCCCTATTATCTCAATCATAGTTGTATTAATTCCTGAACATTGACAATGGCTTTCATGTTAACTTTCAATGCTATTTATTACTCTGCTATTTGCGTTCGATTGTCTTTCAAAAGGTTTGAAGAGAAATAATTTATGAGATTCGGAACTGTCTTAATTACTGCATGTATAATTTTATGCTAAAACCAACATAAAAAGTAGGTTGCCGAATTTTTGAGTTCTTCTATTTGGAAGCGAATAGAAGAACTCCAGTGACAAATTCACAAACTAATGACGGCAGATTTATAACGTGCTTGACTGTTGATGTTGCTTTTACTGTTGTATTCCGGATTAAAGGAGGACAACCTATACCAAGTGTTCAGATCGAAAATATCAGTACTTTGTCGAATTCCTGCACATATTTCAATATTATGTTATATCTTTATATCATGATGATATGAAACGTTGATTTATATACATACTTTATTCAGCGCATGTGTTACATACTGATGTTGTGTTAATATGTTCTCATTGACAGTGTGTAACTCGAATAGTATTCGCCATACTATAGATATGAAAAAAAGCTTACATTTGTTTTGTTATGAAATCTCAGCATTAGAAACAGTCAACTAAAACTGTCACAAAAAACTGTCAACAGTGGTTTCTTCAGTTTTAAAGAATTAGTCTGTCTGTGTGTCTCTCGGGTTATTTATACAACCGCATCGATTGAGTTAAAGTATTGAGAAATTGCTCCTTATGATATTTCGTTTCTGTTTTTGAACATCCCCTCCAAATAAGTCGTAATAGGAATAAAATACACTATTTAAGTTCATGCTAAATTGCCCCTAAATCTATGTCTTTCATGGTTTATGTTCCTTTTTTTATCCAATTATTTTGATGATCACACCCCAACGAAAGGCAATAAAGTGACTTATTCATTCATCACCCCTTTTCCCCACCTTTTTTTTATTGATCTCCCTTCCCGGAAATGATATGCTGATAGAAGATAGTGGTCACATGACGGTTTCTATTGACTGACTAACCGAATGTGTTTTTTTCTTGGCGTTTGTTTTGTTACGCTGTCTAAAACAATATGCCTGCCAGACGAATAATAGTCATAACAATTGCAGAAAAAAAATGAATGAATAACTTCCGATTGTTATAAATGTTCATTTGTTAGATACTTTTTTTCTGTTTCATTAGCCATATAACGCGATACTAACAAGACATATGTTTCTTTAGTTTTTTAAAGGGGGTCATAAAATATTCACATCAATATTTAGCTCACTCCAATCAGGATTTGGCACACGTACACACGCTCAAAAACAAAAGACCTGTACACACATACGTATACACACACACACACACACACACACACACACACACACACACACACATTCACACACCAATATTCTAACACGGACACATGCACACACTAAATGCTGGAAACATTTCTAATCTCAGTACAGCAAAGAAATCTCCCTGAGTGTTTTTGAACGAAGTCCATAGTGCCAAGGTATATTTGTCAACACATAAGATGGTGCAGTGTCTACATTGAAGTTGTATGGATCAGCAGCACTCGAGAAATTCACTGATTGTAATTTTTCTTCCAACTCTGGCTCTTCAGAACTATCTAAATTTACTTCATCCAATCTCTGGTATACTTCTGTTCCAAGTGCACCAACTATTTTTGGGAGGCGGGACTAAATTTTAACAATAAATGGATTATCAGTTTTCAGTCGGGCTTTTGGTACTTTTTTCTGGGGTTTTGCTTTCTGTCGATCACTTCCCATAGATTTTTTTTCTCTTGTTAATCAGATTCGATCTCCTTTTATTGATAGGATTGTCGGTATGGATGCTTTAGTTCAAGAGTAAAAGTTTCCCCCACAATCCAAAAGTGGCATCCTTATAAAATCATTTGTAAGCGAAAATAGCAAAAACTGAAGCAGCAATTATCCTCTATTTGTACGAGAAGAATTTGGGGCATTCGTAGACTCCAAAATGATGATAGGTAAGTTAAAGTCATTGGATGTTGGAGTAGTGGGAGGAAGAGGAGGTTACGTTCTAGGATAGAGAGGAAGGGATGTGCACCCTCAATAACAACTTGCAAAACAAACGTTAACATTTTTTCCTGCTTTTTGTCAGGTTCTTTTTAGTATCGGAGCTATCCACCATGACTGAATCGAAATAAACGAATAATAATAATAATAATGATAATAATAATAATAATAATAATAATAATAATAATAATAATAATAATAATAATAATAATAATAATAATAATAATGATGATGATGATGACAACAATACAAAAAAAAACTAAGCAACTTTTAAGCGACTTCTCGTGGTTGAAGATTTAGAGGCGTAAAAAAAACACCAATTCCCTTTCCTCAAATCATTAAAATTTACTGAAACTGAAAGAGTAATTTCTCCTTCCTCTTAATCTTCAATTTGTCAAACTCTTTCTTTTTTTCAAATTAAAAATCGGTGTACTAGTTTGAGAAGCAGTTTCTAGTCTTTCTTCAATATCATTTGTGGTCAGATCACGCACAAAACGTGACTTAATAGTGTTTTGAATCAAAGTTGCGAGATTGGGCGGATAATGAGAAATCGGTGCTCTTTTTAAAAACAAATCCTGATTTGTTTTCAGTTCTTCTTTTGTGTCTAGGGAAAAGAAAACATTTGATTCTTGAAAAAGATTTAAAAGAGTCTGCGACCAAAATGCCATCCATCAAGTGTGATTTTGGTATTCGTTTAGTTGCAAGGAGATTTTTATACGACAACTGAGACGATCATTCAAAGTATCCACCAGAGTGATTCCCAATGTAAGTGCTACCACCCCCTAGAGTCAGAAGACTCAAGTGGAAACGTCAAAGCAAAGCCACTGTTGGGAAGCATCGAAATATAAGAAGACTAGTATTGGTCCTAGTCTAGAAAAATTACGCATGACATCGGACCAATCCTTAACTCCTTTTATGATAATTAATCAAGTACATTCATATATTTTAGTTCAGTCATATGTTTGGTTATAAAATAGATACTGAAATAAATGAAAAGTAAGCTAAATTCCCGATGTATTATTCCCAAATAAATTCATTTATTAGGGCTCTGATGAAATACATATACACCCCAAAAGGAGTGGTTGTTTAGTTGCAAGGAGATCTGTAGACGACAACAAAAACTCAATCATTTAAAGCGTTTACGAGGATATTTATAGCGGTAGACACCGATCTATGTTTTGCAAGAGATTTTATCTCCTGTCAAAATAGAAAAAAAAAAGAGAAAATAATTTCAAATCTATTCCAAAGTAAGAGAAATCCCAAGTGTCACTTTGGCTTTTATTTATAAGAAAGAAAAATAAAAATAAACAGGTCTGATGAGTCATTCAATAGAAACCGCCACGAGCCAAACATCTTTTGGCTGTATGCTGTGTAGAGGGTGATCAATTACAAATTTGGGAAACAGAATGATCCATAGATAAATACCTTCTCTTACCCTTTGTTAGTCCAAACTTTGAAAAATACAAGGTTGAATGATACCGGACTCCAACGAAGCGATCAATTCAGTATATTATGTATTGCAAATTGAACATCCCCGAATGAGAATCTACAAAGGAGTAACTTTCCACTAATAAAAAAAAAACACTCAATTCTATACATAATCAGCGCGGGCTGTACGCATGATAACTGCTGATATAGTCAGCTAGCCAAACTCAACACTGAAGAAAGCTCTGTTGATGTTGATAGTTTTGGTTGACTGTTTCTAATAGAAATAACTGTAGACTTGGATCCAAGTTCTGCAAACGATTTTATCTTTTACCCAAATAAAGGATTTACGCAGTAGAAAAAATATTTCCTAATCTATCCAAAAATTAAAAAATCAACGTTGTCACATGGGCTTAAAAAAGCCTGACTGCTGCAGGGACGAACTCTTCTCAACATCTATTCCACCTGAAAATGATTACTGAAAAATGTTTTATTGTATGATAAATATTTAAAAAAACTGAAATATTTTTTCATGAATTTAATGATATAATTTAGTCCTGGCTCTAACTCACGTCTAATGTGCAAAATTCTGTTTCTCCGTCCATCATGTTTTCTTACTTTTTCATACATATACATTCAGGAACATCGAGTTTTTAGTTGTGAAAGAATGGAGTCATTTCTCTGTACAGTAAGAGCAATTACGGATATCGAGACGATAGAAAAATCGCATATTTTATGGAGTAAATTCCACACAGAGACAAACAAATGGACCAAGTTGACTAAAAGGGATACATATATTTTTTATTGAAATTCAAATATATCTTGATTCTCTTCCAGGACAAATATGACAAAAAATGACGATTATACGTTGTTATTCTTAATTTATAGAAGATAAAGCAGCCCCCATGGAATCTGTTGTTTCTTGATTTTTGAATGGTTTATTTTATGATACTGCCTTCAAAAGGGCTGAAATAATATATGGTAGGCTTTAAATCAACCCTTTTTACACTTAGTGCTAACACGAACACGCACACAAAATATAGAAAATTGCATAACTTTTAGAGCAAACAATATATAGAGACGAATGAACAAATTCTCCATACATTTCGGGCCCGAGGAATTCAGAAAATGGATATCATTAAGATGCAAACGTATTTTGGCTCTATTTCAGGAAAAAAAAAGCAAAAAGGGAAAATATTCTAAGAAATCAGATTATATGTTTTCATACTTAAAAATATATTGACCGTTTGTCCTGTTATTTGTATTCTTAATCCTCGGGATGTTTATATCATGATGCCGCAGGGGGATTCAGAGATATTGCAACTACTTATATTCATTTGGACACGAATTCAGAACAAAAGCGGAAAAAAAAGATGTTTTCGTATATTAAGTAGATATCTGTAAACATAAAGATCTAAGTATTTGTCCTGTGATAGGCTACAGGAGAACGTAATACATTTTTAGGCAGATCCAAGAACAATTATCTTTCGTCGTTGTTATATGTTCACATTACATAATACTGCCAAAATTACACGTCTGTCCATACGAAACAGACGATATAATATTTTAATCTTTGTTGAAATGTCATTGTCATATCAACTGGTGAGTTTTGTCTAACAATCTGAAATACTAATCATTAAATATTGGATGGTTATCCCCAACCCCAGTTCGTTTGAAACCCACCACTGCTGGTAAATAGTTCTATTAAATTTCCAACCCAGGGAACAGATTCTCAAACCATCCCTCCTCCAAACTACCCACTCAACCTTGAGGAATGTCATGGTTCTGATGGGTCGACGTTGGGTGATATTAAAAAGATTATCCCCATTAAGGTACCGGCCCGTGTCTTAGCGTTGAATCTTTATCGCAAGCAAAAGAGGTGAGGGTTCCCCCAGGATAAAGAGATACGTAAATCTCCAAACCAGGAGTTGATAAAAGAATTCATTAATCTTATATTCATCTTATTTTAAGGCAAATCGTAATATGTTCCAAAAAACAAAACAGGTCTATCAAGCTGTCAGATTTTTTGAATAATCGGGCAATATTTGGAATTATACTCTAGATAAATTCATAGACGCCTTTTACCATGATTCCAATAAGCTAAGAGTTTTTGCTAAAGAATCAGTGTAGCCCTCTGACTGTCAGAAGAAAAGTAATATATTCATTCTTCGAACATTTCCACGAATCAAGATCACCAGGTAAATGATATAATTTGAATAGGTACATAATTACCCACACCAGATGTTGATGAAAGAATTCACCAATTTTGACACAGTTCATCTTCTGAGATTAGCCGAAATCTGTTCCATGATACAAAAAGAAAAAAAAAACAAATCAATATAAACTTAAAAAAGCTGATTTGCCAAGAAATAAAGATTCCTGATTCAGCGCAGCCAATAGCATTCACAGAGATGATAAATTCATCTGAAGATTGGCAAATATACGAATTAACAACAATAAAATAACTCAAGTGTTATAATTTCAGTCAACCCATAAAGGAGCTGAGCTTTGCATCCCTGTTCATGTTTAGACTGTTTTGTTGGTGGCTAAAATGCAGTACTAGTAGTCAGCAATGGTACTGATACCAAATAGAATTATAACTCTTTATACCTATATCCAATGACTATAACCTCCAGTAACTTCGAATGAAAAGTGGAGTAATAGATAAATCTCGATGCATACTTCGCATTTTATACTAGTTGCTAAGCCCACATCTCTGTGCTGTTCTTCGAGCTTCCCATTGCCTCATTTGATACGGAATTAATAGAAAAGTAAAAAGGCTGTTGTGAAAGCAAATCCAGAGAAATATCTCACTCACTTTGGGACTACAACATCACTGTAAAATGCCATGGCAGAAAATGCTGGATTGTTCCTCATGACAATCTCTAGCAGTACAGCAAGAAATATCGCTAAATATGGAGAGGCAATCTTCTTTTCTTCTAAATCTGAATCATTAGAAAACCTTCCAGTAACAAGACAAAGTCCATCACCACATATAAAACGTGCATTTTATGATACAAACCACATTTATCGTTTGCGATACGAAATTAAAGATAACAACTACATACCCTCTAAATCCTGAAAACTATTCGATGATCGTTGGTCTGTTAGGTACCACGGTTCCAAGCCTACTAGAAATCAAATATCCATATAGAGGGCACATAATGATGTTGGGGAAGTAACTTTGCATGGATCAGTGCAATGATTGACACTCATCTCCTGTAGCCTTTTACAGGACAAACAGTTGATATATACATTAAATAAGTAAACATATAATTAATTTTCTCAACACCTTTTTGCATTTTCTTCTGCTTTCCTCCTCAAACAGTGACAAGATGTGATGCAATCTCAGTAATAATCATACTTCTGAATCAATCAATATTGAATGGAAATGTTGATTTGTCTCTATATATTACTTTAATGCGATTTTTCATTCGTTGTGTCCAAGTTTGGGTTTTCACTTGGTGTCAAAAGGGTAGTTCCGTACCCTCTTAACAGGTGAAATTCCAATATGCAAAATCTAAAGTTTGAGAAAAAAACAAACAAAACAAAACAAAAAACAACTAGATAAGAGGACAAACAGTCAATATCTACTTTATGAAACCTTATAATCTGATTTCTCAACATCTTTTTACTTTTCGTGAGTTTTAGTCCTGACATAAAGTCAGGATATGCTTACATCTTGATTGTAATCCTCAGAATTTATGCAATTCTACATCTTTCTGATATCTTGGTTCGAGTTTGTACTCGAAATAATTGATCCTGCTGCACAGAGTAGAGTCTCCATTTTTAGCAACTAACTTCTCGATATTCTTTAATAACTCTCTTCATATGTAAAAGTAAAAAAAACATGAAAGACCGAGTAATAGGATTTCGAACACAAGATGTGAGCTTGAGCCAGGATTATTTATCTATTAAAATCATTCAAGTCCGCAGGTAACTGTATGTTATGCTTTTGTTAATATCTACGACTTGTAAATTCAGCTCAGCCAGCAAGCTGAACTTCTGAGCATCAGTTGATCATATCTTCAAACACTAGTCGGGAAATGTGAATTTCACGTTTTGGATTACACCCCAATCTTGATGAAAATTATTCTTATCATCCCTCTCCTTGTTAAGGGAAAAAAATATCTCAAGTTTTAGGGTGTTTGTAATCTGGCCATTGTTGGAATATAGACATTGACTTATGAGACCTTTCTTTCTTACAAGTAACTTCAATTTTTTTCCCTTTTGCTACTCTTAATCCAACACATTAGACAATTCGACCCTATATAACCCACGCAGAGTCTTCACAGATCTTTTTTCGTCAATTTCTCTCAGTAACACCAGCTTTTAAGCATACGTAGAGTTTTATGCCTTTGCTTTTGCAAGTCTTGACCGTCTTGGATGACATCCTGTAAGTCTCACAAACAGCTGAATATATAAGATTACATGGACTATGCCACCCATACTATTTGGTGCCTAAACGTTGGCATCGGCGCCGCTCTTGTGGAAGATTTACAAACTAATACTGGCAGATTAAAAACGACAGCCGGGACGACAGACTGTCTCATGAAAAGGATTTGACCGTTTGTAGAGATATCTAAAACACTCCATCGGTTATTTGCTTGCATAATTTCCAGAGATTTCACGAAACCAGAATTGTAATTACACATTGTATAGTGTCCTGCAGTCGTTACTAATATCAAGATGTTTCATATTAAATGTTTTTGAATAAAACTATGTAGAAACAACAAAAAACTGTAAATATTTAATCAAAATATTAACCGTCTGAAGCAATAACAACTTGCCAATAGTCTTCTTATGATATATCTACATTGAATTCTATACGTTTATTAGTAAAAAATTCAGTAAAACATTAATATAGCTTTCTTATTAATTCATTGAGGATAGAAGGTTCAAAATACTTGAAAAATGCTTGCTTATCCTTTGAAGAAAACTAAAGTGAATGTAGAAGATGCTACAACACTTCATAAACCAATTTTTAGAGCTCCGACGGAGAGGTGCAAAATGTGGGGCCAATCCCTTGTCGTAAAACCTTTGATTCAACTGATAAAAGATCCATTTTCCAACTTTAAAAAAAATCTTTCTTATTCTTTGAGATTGCATGATACAGTTGTAAATTCCCTTCAGACATCAATGTACATATCAATCGATCTATCTATCCGATCATCTATGTATTACAGTCTATCTATCCATCCATCCATCCATCTATCTATCTATCTATCTATCTATCTATCTATCTATCTATCTATCTATCTATGCATTTGATTGTTATACGGAAAAAAAGTATATCAAAGATAATTTTTCAATGAAGGATTTGCAACTGAATATAATTTCATTTTTTGTAGATTCAATGTATATACACATATAATCAGTTATTGAAAAATGTTGAACCCTTGGCAGCGATGGATGGTATGCACAATAGACAACAGTGAATATTTAATCAACACACGACCTACTTGAAGGAAAAACGTTCTTTTAACGACCTGCGAGCAATAAGATGTAATCTTTATTGGATATCTGAGGTTTACAGGTCACGAATTGAGTAAAAGTACGAATTATTGTCCCCATCATTGAATCTTTTATTACATTGTGCCACTTTTCACCTGTACTTTATTCTTAGGTAGTAATCGAAATTATCTAATTCATTATGTCAAAAGTATACAAAATGTCAATTCTGTTCAAACTTTGATTTAGTGACCAGGATTGGGATTCTTTGAAATTCATCCATTTCCAATTGAACAACAGGCAAATTTGTACATTCTAATCCCATGAAGTAAAAAACAACAACAAAAAACAAAGACAAAACAAAAGGAAACAAACAAAAAAAAAACAATTTCAGATTTTTATCATCATTACAAGAACAGAATTTGAAAGTATTAGTAGCCGTTTATACTTTTTACACCAAATTAATAACACTGCCAAGCCGGTAACGACACTGCAGCTTACAGTATTGTGGGTATGATGTCCAAAACGTTTAAAAAGATGACAATCTGGAGGAGGAAATTCAGGTGAATATGGGAAATACTGGTAAACTTCTTATCCCAGTCATGCATGCTTAGACAAAGTCAGTAGAGATGTGTAAGGGTCTAGGACAATTCATTTAGCTCATCTGGTACACATTTCCCAGCTTTTAAACTTTATTGCCTTTAGATGGGTCAATATGGTCATTTTCTGAGGTCTTCAAGTTCTCCTAAAGTGTTCGAACCGTTGTTCGTCGGTTGTTGGCCACTGATGTCGATAATCCTTCATCATCATGGACGGATTTGAGACTCCTAAGATATCTATTATTGGTGTCCATATTTCCACACTTGAATCTTTTGAACGAATGAAGAACATTCTGCATTGTGGTAGTTTTTGCTACAATACGACACGTCACGGCAAAAAAACCTGATCCATTTCAAACTCGTGTTTAGTTTCCGTTGAATGCCCCATACGAATCATGCACGCTGGTTGGATCATTATTAATCCACTTACAATGCAACTACAGAGCT
>OY735231.1:46204491-46316991 GCA_963457665.1 Thysanoteuthis rhombus | reverse complement strand
ATACGGCTCTATAGTTAGCCGGCACTGAAACCCAGGTCTCTGTATAATTTAAGATGATAAGCTTACCTGTAAAATCAATAGAAGTATTTCTGCTTCCGACTAGATAAATGCATATATATTGCTAGCTTGCTAGATCATGATAGATAGATACATTTGGCTGCTCCACTTCACTCCTATTTCTATTCCCGAGATGATTAGTGCAATTTTTGTATTGTATATGTAGATAAAGCAATACGAAATCATATATATATATATATATATATATATATATATATATATATATATATATTGATGAATGTATTAATTCATTGGAATCAAAAAGGCCCTTGTGTATATGTGAGATAAATTAGGTAAGACGAGTCAATTTAGCTCAATCAATTAGACCCCGACCTACTTATCAGCTGGTCATGCTTTGATATAACGGTTTGCGAAAGTATATTTCTAAATTTGATGAGGATTTTTCTCGTTATTTATGTTCTGATAGGAGAACAACGTCAACTCCCGACCTAGACTGGTGTTTTAACAATGAATAGAGATAAATTCATATATACATAGATATTCGCTGGGAAGTCAATGAGAATAAGCACCGATGTAGATTAACCTATGATATTATTTGTGAGGATGTAGTACCCATAATCTCGACTCTTCCGATTTCCTTATCCATCGATATTATTCAGTTGTGAATATTTATCTCATAGAACAAACATTAAATATTCAAAATTTCGGATGAAAACATTTCGGTTCATCTATCTATCCATCTATCTATTTATCTATTTATCCATCTATGCTCATTTTTCTTTCATTCCTTCTTTGACTTGTAGACATCATCTGATGCCAAATCCATGTAATTGTAGTTACTTCTAAGCCCCGTTTCTTATAATTTAGCATTGTTTAAGCACATCATTTAGAAGCTACCTAATCGATACTTTCTTCGATTTCTTGACTGGGAACAAATCCAAAAAGATCCCAACAACTAACAAAATATGCCAGAATCAATAAGCATTCTTCTCCGATTGTTTCCAAAGGAATGTTCCGCGAAGAAATTCATTTTGGCCAACAACCATGGACGTCTGCTGCCACTTTTCCGGGAGCCATATATATCGGTGGGGGCACAAAGCATATAATTCCAGGAAGAGAGGAGTATATTTTGAAAATGTATCAGTGGCAAGGCTGAACAGCACTCGTTGTCATTTTCAGTGTAAACGTTTACGACCCCCTGTGTGATCTGGATGTCAGTTCAATCGACGGTTGAGGAAGACACATGACTTGACTCTGAGGCAACACGGTAGAGCAAGCACCAGTAAATTACAATCCCGTCTTTTATATGGGAACATTAAGTTGGGGTTGAATAAAACAATTTTGCAGCACCACTATCTTCATTGAATATGAATATGCAACTTCAAAATACCCTTGCTCTTGGTCAGAATGCCTGATGGTGGTGAAGGAGAAGTCCCTGCCAACAGCCATCGTTATCTGACGCTCATACCAACAACCCTTTCCTCAAACTGCTTACAAATGGAATCAAATGCAATCAAATACCTAAATATATACAAACAGAGGAAAGATGTCATAACGTTCCAAAATAAGGGCCTTATGTCGTTAAAGACAGCGGACTTATATCTTATTTAGCGTATATGAATATTCCAGAGTTCTCCTTTATATATCTGAATTTGGTGTTGATATACAATACGAGGAAATAAATATAGAACAGCAACAAACACATGCATACACCCATATGCATGAATATTCGCCAAATATTATGATAAATTTTTATTGTATAGGCATACACATGTGTACTTACATCATCATCATCATCATCATCATCATCATCCTGTTAGCGTCTGTCATAGGATATACACCTCCCCCAAGATTAGCCAGACCTCTCTATCATGAGCATCGCAGAGTCAGCACTTTTTGAATTTATTTAGCTCGTCGTACCATCTCAATTTCTGTCAGCCACAGCCTCACGCCTGATTCCTTGGGATCCACGTTGTGAGTTTTGATGTCCAGCAGTTATATGCCGTTTTCCAACATATCCAGCCCATTGCCATTTGAGTTTTCTAAGTTCCTATGATGTCCCAGACTGTGCAATATTCCTATGATGGCCCAGACTGTGCAATATTATGATCTCTCCTTTTCAGGCTGAACATGATTCTCTCATTATATGCAAATTGCATGTACAAATATATACATTTAATATATTATTGTACACACACACACGCACACACACATACAAAGATGCATACTGTCTGTCATTTTTATGAAAGATATATATATACATATGTATACATTTTCTCTTCCAACTTTTCTCTCTCTCTCTCTCTCTATATATATATATATATATATTTATACACACACACACACATATATATATATATATATATATATATATATATATATATATATATATATATATATATATATACATACACACACACATACACACCCACGTACATACTACACTAAGTAAGTGGAATAATTCAATAAAGCAAAAACATTCATTTTTCAGATTGAATATTCACTTTTGAACATAATCTCCTTCATCATCAATGGTTTTCTGATTTGAACCTTTCCACTTTCTCCAGGAAACTTCCTCTTACAGGATTTGACAGGGGACAGGTTATTCTGCTCCCCTTTGCTAGCAGCATCTTATTACAGTTTCATCTGTATCCTTTAAATGTTAGGTCGTACATATGAAGGTATATAGATCAACAATCGATCGACAGATTAAAAAAAACTATCTATCCGGTGAATCGATATCAATATTCCTTGCAGCAAATTGAGGCGAACATGTCAAGTATTCACCCGGAGAACGCGGAGGTTTTCTGTTTATTTTTCTTCGAATTTGAAAACCTGTTTCATCCGTCGTTAAGAGTTTTTTAAAAGGAGAAAAACACAACCATTGAAAGGGGAAGTTTTCAAATACACACTAGCTTGGATTCTGTCAGGGAAAACTCATGTTTTCACTTTGCAATTTGCTTTTCTTTTCCTTCGGGTTATTTACTAAACGCCTTAGGGTCGGATGGGATATATATATATATATATATATATATATATATATATATATATATATATATATATATATATATATATATATATATATATATATATTATGAAACTATTCTGAAAAGACATAAATCACACGGTGTTCTTCTTTATATATCTGAATTCGGCGTTGATATACAGCTCGAGGCAATAAATATAAAACAGCAACACACACATACATGCATCCATATGTATACAACATACATAAATACGCACACACATACACACACATGTATACATGTATATAAGTTGGTGTGTTTGTGCGTGTGCGTATGTTTGAATGTGAATGTAAGGCCACAAAACAGAAGATAGGTACAGTAAAATCTAATGGAGACATTTACTTCCATATATATATGCAGGTATATACGCACACACACATATGCACATATATACATATATATATATATATATATATGTGTGTGTACGTGTGTGTACGTGTGAAATAACAGTCTGAAGGAAATACGCTGGAAAGATCTTATGCATATATATAGATACATATGTATAGCTGGTTGAAGATATTGCTCACAATCTTGACTAACACAGCACATGCACACACACACACACACATACATATATGTATATATATAAAGGATGACTATAAATTGCCAAAGTATAATTATGAATGTGAGAAGATTTGAATAATTTTCAATTCCTTTTTCCCTCCCCCTTAAGGAAGTTGTAGTATACGTATTTGGTCGCATCTGCTTCTCTGTCTGTCAGTTTGTTCGTTCTTCTGTCCACATGATATCACTGAAAATACGGAATGAGTTCCAATGAAGAAATTTATGTTAGAGTGGGTGATGGAGTGAGAAACAGGTGATCAAATTCGAGTTGGTATCAAGGATCTTTTTTTGACTGAGGGGTGCTTTCCATTTTTTATTTCAATTATATTTATGTATTTTGTCATGATTATTTACATGATATCTCAAAAAGATATCAACTAATATCCTTAATGTTCGATGGAAGGCTAGGCAATTGGCTATGGATGAATTGATTAAATTTTGGAGACATGCAAGATTATCTCCCCGACATTGTAGTCATACATCCAACCTACTTAATTTTGCTATAATTCCATGTCTATCCATACGATATCTCGAGAAGATATAATTTATTTTCTATATCATTTTGTCGGGGGATGCCCAATAGTCTACGAAAAGACTGAATACGTTTTGGAGTGGATTCTTGCAAGTCACCCTCACCTCGACGCAGTTATATGTCGGAACCACGTAATACTGTTAATTGTTTTTCTGTCTACAAAATAGATTAAGAACCTATCTATGATTTTCAATCAGTTTTTGTTGATGGATCAACTACAGAAAAACTAATCAATTATTTTCAGCGGATCCATGCACTATAATCTCCCCTGCGTTATAGTTATACTTTCAAACCATATAACAAGTTTCATGTTTCTTTACAATATCTCCAAAAGTTCTGGATTAAACTCACAGTATTTTGTGTAAGGGTGAGGCGGATCCATGCACAATTCCCCATCCCCACCGTGACAATAGCGTTGGTAGAGTTGTGTGCTATGTTGTTGCTTTGGGTTTTTTTACGCGTAATTAGCATCGTTTTGTAATTTTTAAGCAATTTGTATCTTCAAAAAATAGTTTTAGGATTTAAAATAGTTTAAATACAAGTTGTGAAAAATAGGATTCTATCGTTTTTCTAGATATCTAGTATAAAAGACAATTCAACAACGAACATGACAGTAAAAAATGAATTCGTTTAGAAATCGTCAGGTCCTCCATTTCAGGTAGAAACTTGTAAGGTTGACCCACTGCAGGGAAGATAAGTAAAACATTTTCATTAGAAGAAATATTAAAAACATACGTAAAAATGTCGTTTTCCTAACTGATACTGCGAGTATCTCCTTGCGTTGAATCTTATCGGCAAGGCTGAGGGCTATAACTAAAAGCAATGTAGAATCAATTCCTACAGACATGAAACATGTAGAGCTTCCATTGTAATTAGTACAAACCTGTGGATCAGCATGTTTACCATGAAAAAATATCAATTTTTTCTCTTCTCCTCTCAGAATTTTTACAAGTGTTCGAAAAATCATTTTATTCGAAAAAATGGATAAAATCGAGGAACATGAAAATTTTTTAAACTTTTGAGTGTCAAAAAGACTGAAACTTAAATTCTGCTACAGATAATCTATTTTGTTAGCTAATCTTATTCAAAATTAGAGCAATATTCTCATCTTGGTAGTTTTGATTCATGCAGGGCTTGATGTAGTACAATTAAGGTAATGCTCTACAAACCTGTAAATGGATGAAAGTTGAAAAAATTGTAATAAAACCTTGATCAGTGGGGTTTTAAACATTACGTAAAATTAGGAAACTAATTAACCATCTTAGACAAGCTAATATTGTATTCTGTTTGTCGGATCGTTTATTTTAGTTAATTGTTCTTTCCATTTCGGCGATGCTTCAGCAGTTGAGATAGTTTGATGCCAGGGTTTGTTGTAATGAGTTGTCTGGTTTGATGTTGGTCTCCGTCATAGTTGCTTGAAATGCTGTTGGTTTGAGATTCCTCAAGGACAGCAACATTAGTAATGCATTTAATGATCGTAACCTCATGCTGCTTCTTCTGTCGAGTGCAGTATGGACAGGTTGAAAAGTCCTCCATCAAAGCGATACGTGAATTTCACTCCCTCGTTGTTCGCTGCTGATAGTTGTGGGAACCGAGAAAAGAGTATTTGAAAAAGTTAAGGTCCTTGTTTAAATTCTCTTGGTGATTGAAAACTCTTCAGATATCTTTTTTCGATGTGGTAATCTCATTAGTTTTGAAGAGAAAGGGAATACTCGAAAGTTACCAGAAATATGAAACCCAACTAAATGATTTTCTCTCCAACTGAGAACCATCCAAAATGCACAGCAGAGGATCATGCTTAACCTTGCTCGGGGAGATTATAAAAAACACAGTATATATCAGAAAAGAAAATGTTGGAAGACAAGGGGAAAGTCATCATGCAATGTTGAGAAACCGCTGGAAATCACAAGACGGATTTCCGCTGATCACATGCAAAATTTTGACTGTCAAAATAAAAGATGGTGTTACCAATAAAGCAGGTCCAGGAGATATTGGCGGTGCAGTGCCTTCGATCAAAAGGCTTGATAACTCTTTGGGAAGATTGATGCTCAATAAGGGACGCTGAAAGACTGCCGTTGCTAATAATACTGCTTATGATTATAATGATGATGTATCACTCAACCAGGCTATTTGTGGGGAGCTTGATTGAGTATTACAAATTAACCAGGCAGCCGAACCATTTTACGACCATCCAACTTGCAGATATTGGCGTAGGTTCAAAAGCCTCTTTGAAGTCGTAGAACACAAGAGAAAGAGGTTCTTTGATCTCTGCTCTTCCCATGTCTCCGTATTGCAAAGATTATAACATCTATTGTTCCTAAAGATCAGAGTTTCTTAATAGTGGGAGAGTTCCCTCAACCCTACTTTCAGTGGAATTTTGGGCTTCAGCGTGGGGAGTTCAAATCGCAATTCAAACTTTTGGAATATTTATATTTTGACACTGTCAGTATCATCTATATTTCTTTTCTAAAAATAATCCAAATAATTCCCCAAAATGTGTATGTTCCAATATAAAAAACATGAAAAACAGATGTTCAATATTATATACACTATTATTTTGGAATGTACCCTTATAAAAAGGGGAGAGGCATTCGGGAATAGAAGAAGAAGTATACATGAGCAAAAAAGCCAAGAACCTACTTTGTAACTCAGGCAGGGTGTTCTCCGAGATGACTTGGGGGTGGTTAAGCAGGATTCCAGCAGAGGTTGTGAAGAAATCAGTATTGTCACGATAGTTGCTACAAATGCTGTCATCTTTTTTGGAAATGAAAATAATGATAGCATTATCTCTCTGCGCTTCAAACATTGGGATGGTGAAAGTGATAAACCTTGTAAAGTTGGGCCTTCACTTCAAATGAGCTCCAGATGGCCGTTGTTCGACCTTTGTTGGATTCTTTTCCATCGATGGCTTCATTTGATTCCTGATACGTTGGTGGGACTGATATCCAACATTGTGGAGAATGTTCGGGAATGTTTCAAAGGAAGGCTATTTAACCCGTCTTGAACACGATACTTTATGTATAGGCCCAAAGATTTTGACAGAAAATCAAACCTTGATTATTACTAATGAAAAGTTGATAACGTTCTAAAAATTAGATTGAACTTCAATAAAAATCATGTATTATTAATAGCTCCTTTCATTTTATGTTTCTTTTTATCTAAGAAAACATGCATCTATTCTTCCAATGAAGAAAGGCGAAAGCAGATTAGGTTTCCTGACCTTTGCCGCCACTTTTTATCAATATACCCACTTTCATCACCTTCTCCGTCAACGTTATTACACATACTATTTGAATTACACAGCTGGGGTGAAAATAATGTGTGCACATCGGAAGCAACAATATGTGCATGCTTAATATGATTACTTTTGCCTTTTTTTTGCTTCGTTGTTCAGTTCTTTCTTTTTCTCTCTCTTTCTTTTTCATTTCTTTCTCATTCGATAATTGCCTTCGTCTTCCTTAATTTTATTCTCCTCCTTCCTATTATTATTTCTTCTTCTTCATTTACGGTCTTCTCCCTACGATGACTTTCCCGTTCTTCATTCTACATCTTTTTAATTTTCTCCTGTTGTTAAACACATTTGTTGTCTCCCTCTCTTCAACTTTTTATAAACATTTTTTCATTTTCACCTTCTTCCAATGATTTTTATGTTCCTTTTTTTCCTTTTGTATTTTTCCTCTCTTCAATTTCTTCCTATTTCTTTTATCCCACTTTCTATTTTCTTTCATTTCTTCTTTTCAAGATGAACACTTGTTTTACTCTTTTCCATTTTTTTCATTAATAGTCACACCTGTCTCCCTATTCCTCTTTGGTCTCCCTTTTGATTTATTCATTTTTTTTTTTTTTGATTCTTCTTCTTCTTGTCTTCGGAGAATACCTTTGTCTTCTTCCTTCTTTTTCTGATCATTACTTCCATCTTCTTCTTCTGTCTCTTTCCGTTTCTGTTCCTTTCAATGATTTGTTTTTTTTTTCTTCTTTTGATCTTTACATTTAGTCCCCCTTTTTTTTTCTTTCCATATTCTGTTTTTTCTCCTTCTCTCTCATTTGTTTTTCATTCAATGATAATTTCTGTTCCATTTTTCATTCTTATTTCTCCTGGTGATCAGAAATTCTTTTCCCCCCTTTAATTTTCCCCTTTCCATTTCTTCTCGTCAGGATGATTGATTCATTTTTCTCATTTTTTCCTCTGAAAATTATATTTGATCTCTTTTGTACTTTTTCCTGGGGGTTACATCTGTCCTTTTTTTTCATTTTCTTTTAATAATTTCTTCTTCTTCTTCTTTTTCTTCTTCTTCTTCTTCTTCTTCTTCTTCTTCTTCTTCTTCTTCTTCTTTTTTCGATTCCTATTATTTCCTTCTGTTTTCCTTAATTTGTTTGTCCACTTGGCAATGGGTTAAATGTTCCATTCCCCCTCGTTGTCAGATCATATTCCACTGCAACGCCAATCCCAACCAGATACCACCTCCAAAATTACTTCCCGTTTTACGCTTCATTTTCTCTAAACAAAACATCGAAGCCAGTGACTCAGCTCCTATTCAGTGCCAGCAAACACAAATCTATCATTCGTCAGCAGAACAACTCACTGACCCCAACGTGCCAGAAATTGCGAGAAAAGATGCGAGGAGAGACAAGGGAAACGAAAAAGCAAGTGGGGATAGCAAAAGAAGGAAAAGAAAAAGTTACCATTTTCTCAAATTAAGGAAAATGTGTGGTCGATATATATATATATATATATATATATATATATATATATATATATATATATATATATATATATATATATATTAGAAAAAATGGAAAGGCTGAAATGTTCTCAAAAAAAGGAAAATAAATGGTTGATGTATACAAATTGAAAGGACAATGATTTAAACCATTGCAGATAGCGTGCAAAATAAACAGTGCAATTTTGAAACGAATACATTTTTCTATTTAAAAAAAAAAAATTAAAAAGATCCTATCACTTTTTCTGAATTTCTGGGAAATTCTAAAGGAGTTTTGCGATGAAAAGTTCATAGGTTATTTGTGCATACATTTATTCAATTTAAGGTAATACACAACACAGGCAAGTAGTGATTAAAGAGGTGGAAAATAATGGTGAAAAAGGTAGGAAGCACCAATTTTGTCAGCGGAGGTGGTTTGACTACCTTTAAAATCTTCATTCCAAATCCTGAATAAAATACAAAATTAGCTGATCAGATAGAAGACACACTAGTAGCGCGCCAAGTACCATGAGAATATCTAGTTTGAAAGTTTTCTTATCATTATTTTTCAACAGTTACATTTTTGCATTCATCAATATAATGATAGGCCTTGTTTCCTTTTCGTATGTGTATGGAGGGGTGGTAACTTGTGGCAGCATTTCAGAAACGATTCATTTCATTTGTTGAGTAAATTACTTTTGTTCCTAAATGTCAGGATATATATAGAAAAGGAATATATATATATATATATATATATATATATATATATATATATATATATATATATATATATATATATATATAGAGAGAGAGAGAGAGAGAGAGAGAGAGAGAGAGAGAAGGAAAGAAAGATAATGAGAATGAAAGAGAAGAAATCGATAGATAGATAGATAGATAGATAGATAGATAGGTGTATCAATCAAATGTTTTTCAGTTTTGGGGTCGGGGGGTTCCTCCTAATCGTTTTTTCCTTGTTCTCTCGCTTTTTAGTCCACTATTATTGCTTCGTTTCTCTTTTCGTTACCAATTCACACGGCGTCTCCCAGATTATCACGACGACTTGTCAGAAAACCTTAAACCTTTTCCGATTTCTTTCCCAACGAGACGTCGTACGAGAGATGGAGTTTGGATGGTGCAGAATACCGTTAAACCATGATTGATTGCTTTCTTGGCCAAGTCGCAACACTTCTATTCCTTCGTTCCGCTCAGGGATTCACATTTCTCGCGACTGCCTTTTCCAGACCCCAAGGGGCGAGCATAGATTCCCAAATACCTGTCCCCTAGGTCTTACTGCAGCCTTTTGAATGGCTCTAAAGTTGGCTGTTTTAAAAGAAAGGCCGATTAAGTTTGCCAGTCATGGGCAAAGTTGACTCGACGGTGATTAGCTTTTCAATTCGATATCGCCAACAATTTTTCTCACTGTGCAATTTCATTCAGCTAAATATTTTGATGTCTTAACATTAAATAACCAGTGGAAGACTGCTAAGAAAGAAATGAGGGACGCACGGCCATCTTTTTTTGAGGGATTTACTCTGTGCTCCGAATAATATAACTGAAATTTAATGAATTCCAGAAACGTTTTACAGCCGTAGAGGATGAATTTACTACACATGAAAACATCACTAAAATGGAAAACATGAGATATCATAAAATCCATTAAAATTCTAGAAAGGCAATGGGCAGATCATTTTGCAATAATATCAGACAACCACTTAATAAGATGACAAACAACTGGGGGGAAAGGGTGTAACGACTTGGGTCCCTGAGGTATTACCTCTGTGACGCCTACGATCGATAGGTCTGGTGAATAGTCAACCTATGTAATTCCTTAACCTCATCACCTCTCCATTTACACTAGTTCTAACATACCCACAGAATGTAACACCACATCACTTCCCTTCTACCCTGACACCTTATGTCTTCTCCATAACCCTCTGCTGCTGCTAAACCGTAGAGTACATCACTGGCTTGACTTTCTCTTGCCCCCACCTGATGGGATACCATTTTTTGCTCACAAAGTAAAGGTCCTGGTGGTGGACCCACGTTCCACATCAAACTTATAACCTCTAAAAGTGCACACACACACACACACATGCACACACACACACACACACACACACATACACACACACACACACACACACACACACAGAGCACACACTACTGAAGACGGGAATACCTCCCAATACATGTCTAGACCAGTAGTAAAAACATTTACAGGTAAATAAACTTAACTTCCATACACTTTACTCCCGAAATTGTCTCAATCTCTATAGTTCATACTCTCTCTCTCTCTATATATATATACATATATACATACATATATACATACATATATATATATATATATATATATATATATATATATATATATATATATATATATATATATATATATATATATATATATATATATTATAGAAATATAAATACCTGATGGGACAGAAACTTATTTGAAATGATTTTCCGTCATCATATGTTTCATGAATCACTCCACTAAGAAAGAATATTACAGAAAATGGGGGTACTGCACACATATATATATATATATAGATAGATAGATAGATAGATAGATAGATAGAGAGAGAGAGAGAGAGAGAGAGAGAGAGAGAGAGAGAGAGAGAGAGAGAAGGACAGACAGACAGACAGATAAAAAGATGAAGAGAGAAAGACTAATCAAATTACTGGAATAGAGAGATGGTAGCAAAAAAAAAAAAAAAAATGAAAAGAAGAGATGGAAGAGACAGGCAGATTGATATATAAGTTCATATTTAATACAAGATATTTCTTTGAACAACATAGCAGTCAAATATGTCAAATGGTTCAATCCTTTCTTTGATATGTGCATTTGTTTATGTTTGTATGTTTGTTTGTTCAAGCGTTCACGTCCCTACCGTTTTGTCTTGGGACTTGAAAATTGGAATCAGACTCACTCTAACATTTAGTTTTCTTTTTCAGGCAAAGATAGAAGCTTTGCTGATGCTTTGGGCCACAAACTGGTGGAACGATTTCTTCATGAGTTCAAACGTATCTGTCGATACCAAGTTTTCTCTTTAGATTTTTGGACAAATTCTGAGGATTTTTTTTCAATAATAAGAAAATTCATCATGTAGATGCTTGTAGTTGTTTTAAGACCTATTCAATATTCATTGTCCAAGGGAAAACACGTGATGTCATGTTTATAATTTATTATGACCATATTTATTATCCAGTGATATTTTTTTGCTTCGGTTGTGTTTACATGACATTCAGGTAATAATCAGATCTGCAGTTAACACATAAAATATGCATATGTTTATGGACACCTTACTGTTCTTTTTTCAGCTAATAATATTTACAAATGCTGTTAGTAACAATAGAAACTGCCAGGTGACCAACGTCTTTTTGCTATGTTGTAGGTGATCAACTAAAAAATGAATAAAAACAGGGAATTAATAAATATTTCTTTTTTCGCTTTTTATTGGACTATGATCATCAAAGACTTCGATTCACTCATGCACACTGCTAGATACAAATGAAAGTACTGTTTTAGCATGAACTTACATGGTAAATTGGACCCTTTACTAAAACATTTCTTGGGAAAAAATTCAAGGAAGTAAATGAAAAGTCCTCCCTGCAACAACATAAGGAGTAAAAGAAAACTCAAGCCCTCTAGGTCAATTGGTGCAGTCTGTTCAGAGATAGCTAACTAGCCTGCCAGCCAGCCTGCCAGCCAGCCTGCCAGCCAGCCAGCCCACCGGCCAGCCAGATGGACAAACTTGAAAACTGAGGAAAACTATGTTGATGTTGATGCTTATAGTCTTTGTTCACAATTTGACCAAGCAGATTTTCACAATCATGGAATGCATTTGCAGACAAAACTGCATATTTTTATTTCAAGCTAGGAACGTCGGAGAATGCTGTTATTAAAAGTACAATGATCAGCATACTCGTTTTATTTAGTCTTAGATTGATTCATTTGAGGAGACAAATTAACTCTTTGAAACTTCTAGTGCATTTGGTCAAACATCGTTGTTTAAGTTGTTTGAACAACAACGGTATATTTTTAAAGAGTTCTTGGAACTAATGATATCATTGCGTATGCATGCCAAATTTTGTTGAGCAGTGTTAAAAATGATGAACATGACAGAGTCGAGAGTTTTATATAATAAAAAAGTTGGTGCAGTTCAGTAACGCATGTCTGGATTTGCTTGTAAAATCAGAGATAGCTATACACGTATGTGTCGAACTTATTTCAGTGCGCATGCGCGATTTCTGCTTCAAATGGAAACCTGAAAACACATGAATAAATGGCGGTAAAGTATTACGTGGAATGGAAAGTAATGGCAAATTATAGAGGCCGAATCTGGCTGAGTTTTGACTTTCTTTTTCCTGCCATTCTTCGTCGTTGTCTTTGACAACTGAGTTCCCTTCCGATAAGACATTGATAAGTACTGGAGAGGAATGTGGCCAGAGTGGGTCAAGAACTCTCTCGAACTTTCCGTTTCTTTGTCTTTTGAGTGGACGCTGAGCTGAATAGGGAAGTAGATGGGTAATGAATGCAAACAGTGATAATTGATTCTGACCAGTGGACACTTGAGAGAAATAAAAGGGAAGAGAGAAGGAGAGGGAGAGAGAGGGGGAATAAAGAAGTAAAGGGAGAGTGAAAGACAACACAGACAACAGCAAAGGGAACGAAGAAGGATGAGAGAAAGAATATACAAAAAGGGAAAGGAATGAGAACAAAAAAGAGAGTTTAAGGAAATTGAATAATTATAGGAAGGATAAAAACAAAGAAAGAGAAAGACAAAGTTGATGACAAGATTGGGAACTATAGAAATAAGATCAAAAAGGAATTGCTGAAATAAGGAAATCATAAAAAGAAAGAAAGCGGAAGAAAATTGAAGAATTGAGAATGAGAGTAAAAGAGGTGGACGTGCAATGAAGAATGAAGCAAGAATGAAAAGAAAAGGGATATTTAAAAGAAAAAAAGATGAAAGAAAAAACATAATCAAAAAACAAAATGAGAGAAATAGAGTGAAACGAAAGATTGAAAGAGAAAGTGAGAGAGATAGAGAGAGGGAGGGAACGAGAAACAGAGAGAAAGAGAGAGGGGTTAGAGGGAGAGAATGAAGAACAGAGAGAGAGGGTGAGAAATAGACAAGGTTGAGAGAGTGAGAAGGGGGATGAGGTGACAAACCGAAAGAAAGAAGGAGTTAAGTGAAACTGACAGAAAGAAAGAAAAGGTGATTATCATCGTTATGGAAAACAGAAAACGTGATCTGACTTTCAGTTCGTACTGACAATGTTCAACCCACAGATATACCCAAAGTAAAAGGCATGAATCTACATGTATCTGCACTCTGTGACTGAGCAATGTACCTGAACATTACAAAGACAACAGGATTGTTGAGGAGAATACAATAGAACTTGTGCCTCTTAGTAAGTGTTTACTGTGCCAACATCAGATACCCAACGATCGAACGTTTAGATTCTTTGCGTCTCGAGAAATGCTTTTTGGCAAAATATCGCATCATCCATGTCTGACGGCCCCTGGTTCGGTCTGAATATGGCTTCCTGTGATTTTCAGCGATTCACAAAGCTAAAATAGACTGTGGGTGAGATTAAAGACTTCACAACGAAACATATGTTGGTGATATCAGAGGAGGGCTGCTTTCGAAAAGTGGGAATGATGCTTTGATAAGAGTGAGCCAGTGGGAAGCTGTACTTTGAAAGAAACTTAAAAGGCTATTTTTGGTTCAGAGTAAATGGCTGGATACTTCAAATATTTACACCTATTGTTCGGGGTACAGTGGTGATGCATACAAGAAAGCTTCATCAGATGATCAGGCCAGGCATTGCTTCGAGGAGGAAGGAGTATTATATTTTCTGTCACAGTGTGGTAGAGCAAGATACAGGTAAATGCAGCAAGTTGACTCTGATACATGACTAAAATGCCATATAAGGCTTAAGCTATTTCAAATATTGCATCAGTATACGAGATAAATTTCTTAATCGTTTCACTACTAGTTCACACACACACACACACACACACACACACACATACACACACACAAACACACACATATATATATATATATATGTATGTATGTGTGTGTGTGTGTGTGTATGTGTGTGTGTGTCAAATCCATACTCGTAGCACTTGTATGTTTGGCACAAAGCAACAGTGGTGTGGTATCAAATATTGATCCACAGTTACTGAATCAGCTGCAATATATATATATATATAATATTCTGCTGGAAAAAGGCCTTTTCCACCTCTTCCAATGACGAGTGTGATCACAGTAACTTATGCCATCTCCTACGGGAAATAGTTCTTGTCACTTCAACTTCTGTGTGGTCTTTTCTTACAGCGATTACAGTCCAACCAATCAACAAGCCTTTTGCTCCATCCGTTGTTCAGTCTTCTCCCTCTGTGCTTGGCCCACCGACATATTTGGTACATAATTACTTCCAGATCCATGTTGATATTTTTTTTATCGTCAAGATATATTCCAAACATTTTTTTCCATAGCCCCCCGTGATATTCCAAGTTAGTTTTCGAGTGGTTTTATAAGTATGAAGTTTTACTCCTGTATGTCATAGCTGGTATTATGCATGTATTGAGTATGTACTTAACATTTTCGACATGTTGCCAATTTGCTTTTCAGTAAGTCTCTATCTTTATCAAATGCTTTCAAGCTGATCATCAAGTGCCATCTTTTCGTATTTCCGTGTTCTTTCTCTAGCAATATCATTTACCAGTGTGAGTCTGTGTGTTTGTGTGTGTCCTTAAATCTTGGCTTCTTATTTAGGATAATACTTTTTTTTTCTCTTAATTTCTCAAAACAAACAGCAGTTCTTTCACATTTTTAATGAAATTCTCATGCATGAAATTGGGTTGTATTCTCCTCTTGATAGGTTTTGACATAAAATCTTGGTGCACGTTGCTTGCATTCAGTACCAGAAGGCATAGCGAAAACAACCTGCACTGTCTTGCTCATACAACGCCTTTGGAATGCATTTTAGGTAAAATAAATAACTGTTCTAAAAAGCTGCATTTTTTTACAGGATTGTAATCAGGGGACAGGAAGGAAATATGTTGCTGCAATTCAGGAAACTTCTCTATGATAATTTATAAAACCTGAAAATGAAAGTTAGGCCGACGGACATAGATTTGATTAATTCATATATATATATATATATATATATATATATATATATATATATATATATATATATATATCTTGGTGTGGGTGGGTGTGTGTGTGTGTGTGTGTGTGTGTGTGTGCTAAGATGCTTTATCAATGAGTTTTCTAAAAATGATTTGAAAGGAAAAAAAACTTATGGATTATTTCTGGGATAAATGTTTATTTAATGCTTTTACATAAGATGACAAAAGTTCAGAAATGTTGAAAGCTTTTAGAGGTTTTTTGGGTGGGTTGGCAGGATTTTCTCTCGGAATCACCCTATAAGAACCCACGGGCCACTCTAATTTTATGATGAGTTAACAAGTTGTTTGTTGATCCTGGATTTAAAGATATCGGTATTTTATCTTAGAGGGAAGCTCTATAGAGGGGATTCGTACTATACAAATCCAATTTAGAAGGAGAAGCTGTTTGAGCACTTGCGAAATATTTGTATCACATAGAGATTCTTGGCAGAATATTTCTGTGGATCATAATAGCGGTGGTTCGGTTCTATATCATCTGAAATTTATTTTCCTGAAAAAATCTCAAAGGCAGCTTGAAGATTAAGTAAAAAAATATGATTATTGTATTACTCAAATTCAATTTTTCATCGGCCCATCTAATTATTTATCAGCACTAAATCAAGTGCATTGATAAAGGGGGTGGATAAATAATTAAAAATAAATCTTTGTTGTGCAAAATGGTGACACTATATATCATTAAGCTGCAGTCTTATTGATTTACTTACATCCATGTATATATATATACATACGTATTAAAGAGAATTCACCATTTTTGAAGAGCATATCATGTAAAAAAAGATTTTGTCTGGTCTTACTGGCTTTTCTTTTGATGAACAAGCGAAACGTCAAAAAAATCCCTTATATATATATATATATATATATATATATATATGTATATATATAAATATGTTTATACACTCACACACACACACACACGCACACACTGACACACACACATACACACACACACACACACATATATATATATATATATATATATATATATATATATATATATATATATATATATATATATATATATATTGTTACCATAATAGACAATTTTATTGATAGGTCAATATGAAATAGATAAGAATTAAATTGGGATGTATATATATATATTGTTACCATATTAGAAAATATCATTGAGAGGTCAACATGAAATAGATCAATATTCAAATTGGGTTCAATATATATATATATATATATATATATATATATATATATATATATATATATATATATATATATATATGCATATATACATATATCATTACGATATTAGACTATATTAGTGAAGGGTCAATGTGAAATGGATCAGTACTCAAAATAGGTTTAATATATATATATATATATATATATATATATATATATATATATGATGTTTGTGCATGCGCTCATGCGCATGTATGTGTGTTTGCATTGAGAACTACTTATTTTACACGATACAAACATGCATCATTTCGACTTTTGCAGCTGCTCTCAGGCGATTATGATAGCTCTCTGGAATCATTCATGCACAGTTCATGTGAGCAGTTTATTATGTATTTTAGCATAAAAATATTCTTCTCTCAGTGCAATCAGATGCATTCCCTACAGTTATGTTGGTTGACAAAATGTTTTTGAATTTTGCTGATCAATAAAACACGTTATATGTCCTCAGTGAATCTAGCAAGTACAACTCTGCGTCTACAAATGCACTCAAAACCATTCACAACTGTCAGCAGAATAAACGTAGTATTTTCCCTATCCAATATCATTCCGTCTTTCCACCTGTCAACATTGTATCTTAGTTGTTTGTTGAGGAATTTTTATGTGGTTTTGTGGATCACAGGTAATAGGGTACGAAAATATTATTTTTGTGCGGAACCAATAGATTTACCCAATTGAGAGGTATTTTTAGAAGCCTCCCCAATTCTTTATGAAAGGATTTATCAGTGTGATCAGGCAATAATAGCGTTCAAATATTTTTTAAAAATGGATTAAAGTCGATTTTCACAGCTTTTTCAAGTCAGATTTACTTGAAACATGGTCAAAAGGTGTCCTATGATTCTTCTTACTTTCAAAAGGTCAAGCGATCTGATATTAATGGCGTTTAAACTCAGTAATTTAAAATCAGTTTTCTCAGCTGTTCTGTGTCAGATCTGCTTGAATCATGATAGAAAGGCGTCCTTTGATTGGATGTTTCTTACCTAGAATTATGTTCTACTCAGGACCACGTGATCTAGCAATAACGGCGTTCAAACTTTATTGTGTACCCTTCATTGAGCTTTTTATTCTTTTTTTCATAGATTTATGTATTTGTCCATTTTCCATTCTCCAAGCACTCAATTTACTTCGATGTCAATCGGTGGAAAAGGTTGACCATGCTGAGGAAGAAGTGTTTCAGGATGATCCAGAAATCGATTTCCGTTTAAGTTAGTCAACGACCAGCAAACAAAGTATCTCCACTGCGTAAAATATGAAAACATAGCAAGCAGTGACCAACAACTAAACCATGAACAGATAAATTAAGAAAAAAAAGAAAAGATAAATACATAGAATAAGACGAAGGCTGTCCATCCTTGAAAAATTGACTTTCTTCCTCCTAGAAAATTGTCCTTAATTGATCATACGCTACTCTAACTCAACTTAATGATCAATGCTGAATGTATCGAGCACTTTATCAAATGAACCCATAGTATATCGGATATTGCATTAAATTATTTTTTATCAAATTGCACATCTAACTTGTATTATATTATTATATACATGTTATTAAAAATGGATATATGATCCGACACTATGATTATAAATTGGATTGTATTATATTGAAATAAGAGTACTAGTATAATACAAGCAATTTACATTCATATATATATATATATATATATATATATATATATATATATATATATATATATATATATATATATATCTTGAAGATCTGCCTATTCATAGGACATACAAGAACAACAATATCACACTTGACCTCTGATATCAAAAAGCAATAAAAGCACATGAAAAAATACACGAACTACCGAACAATAAAACTCCCAACCGCAAAATTCTCACAGAAAACACCCGAATACTCTTTAAAATTAATAGATTGCAAATAATACAAGAACTTAAGATAGATTTAAGAAGTCCCACATTCTACAATATAATATCTAGTTGTTACACTGGTGTATGACATGTATTGAATAAATAGCTAATTTATTGATCATCGATAAATTAATTGATTAATGACTTGGATATATTTGATAATAGGAAAACTCCTCCGAATTCTAATGCTGACACATTCCCAATCGACATCACTAGAACAGTAAGAGCAATTACCTAAGGGACAGCATCTACAAATACCGAATTTCGTGAAATAACGTCAAACAAGATACAAATCTATCATGAAATCAAAAACGTCTAATCCACCCTGATATCAAAAATGGCACAAGATACTGCTTTAAGTTCCCACTGGTTATATCAGTAGCTTTATACATTGACATTCATACATTGACAGAAAAAAAAAAACAGACAGAACAACAACAATTTGTTAAAAACTGAAAACATTATCCCTGTCTGAGGATTGCAATAATAATAATAATAATAATAATAATAATAATAATAATAATAATAATAATAATAATAATAATAATAGCAACAATAATAATAATTATAACAACAACAATAATAATAATAATAACAACAACAATAATAATAGTAACAACAACAACAACAACAACAACAATAATAATAATAATAATAATAATAATAATAATAATAATAATAATATTTATTACATAAGCTGCATGTTAGAATTATTGCTGAAAGGTGCTGGTGTATGATTAAAACTACACGAGTGCCATTTAAATACAACTATTTTTTTGAAATCTCCGAAACAATGCCATGGTAAACAAGTGATGATCCAAACAAGAAAAAATTACACATAGTGCTATAATAACAAAGTATGTGTAAAACATACACACCAAAAACCCCCAAAAAACTGAAAAACTGACATGACTTAAATTACCAGTTTGGGGGAAAAAGTGACTGAAATGACATCCCCAAAAATTTATAAAGTATTAATGTCTATTGTAACGCTTCATACACCTTATACATATATATATTTATATAGTTAGAGGGAGAGACAGAGAGACAGACAAACAGAGAGATAGAGCAAGAGAAAGAGTGGAGGAGAGAAAGAGGAAGAGATAGAGGGAAAGAGAGAGAGAGAGAGAAATTAAAAAGCCCTCCTCCCTTATCAAAAGTTCACTCACCCTACTACTACTGATACAAGTAAACCCAGCCAATCCCTTAAGCTAAGCAAACCGTTTATTTTCATTTATTCTGTCTAACACCAAACTCAAATCTTCCTATGCATACGTTTATATTCAACAAGTTTTTGTCTTTCTGTCTGTAGTATTGTTGCTATGAATGATCTCTTTCCTGCGTGACTAGACTCCCGTAGACTTAAAGTCTTTAGGGAGTGGGCCACAAAGAGAGATAGAGAGAGGGAGAGAGAATGGAAGATAATGGAAACGTTTTTACTGCATTCTGTAATGTTATCATTGTTCAGAATATAATTATCACCTGCCTTGGGAGAGCGATCATCACAGGCTTTTATCAAGAGAGTTGAGAGAGCAATTCTAGACATACTGACAAAAAAATTTCCCAGGGATATTTTCCGGACCTGAACTCTAATATGCCCTCCTACAACACTGAGGTGCCACTCTGAAGTGGTAGCAGATTGTTTCAGTCAGCATACGTCCACTTCCGTTGGAGTGTCCAGGATCCGTGCTTGAAATTGCAGATGTCATGATCCTTCCAGAATCATAGAACAAGCTCAGGCATCTACCAACTACAAACTATTGCTTGAACAGGTCTGCCTTACTTTCGGAACTTTGCCACCATATACCCTCATAGGTAGCTCTAATCATTCAGCACGGGACACTCCTGTCAAACCTACGGCGTTCGGGTGCTGTTCCTATCCGTGTCATGTTGTTGAGCTCTTTAGAGATGGATCCCTTACCTTATGTTTGGTTAATATCAAAAGCTTTTTTTAAGAATAAAAGTCCTATTTTTTTCATCTTTTGGTTTATGAGTTGACACTATGTACAGATAACGGTAAATATTCGTATGAGGAACAGATTTCAACCAATAAAAAAATTGTATTTTCGTAGAAAATTCTCTTGTAACTTTGGAAGACACAACTAGAACCTAGTACCAAGAATCAGTATTTATTTTCCAAACAACCTAATAAAATTACTGTTTGACTCTTTTTTCTCGTTTTTGCCCTGAACAAATACCCTGATGTTCTAAGGGGGGATCAATCCTGTCAAAAACAGCTTTATCTTGAAATTCTGTTCTATATTTATAAATTGCATAATATCGTACTGAAAATTTGTTTGGGATTATCTCCTGTTATTACACGACTAATGTATTGTTTGGCCTACACAGCGTAAATAGAATGAATAATTGCAATCGATAGGGTAGCCGCTTCAATGTTGCATTGATCTTACCATTGAGCGAAACATCAGCCAGTCATGCAAAAGCCCAGATATTTATTTTAACTCATATTCATTCACGGTCTATATCTGCTCTATTTGTTTCTTTTAATGCAATGATTATGTAATTGATAATTGGATATGATCAAACATAATGATTAGAAATTGCGTTATATTATATTGAAACTATTTGTTTATTTGATCTACGTTATCTAAGCCAAATGATGCATGCAACATGTAATAACAGGAGATCATTTTAGATGAGAGCTTCCACATATATATATATATATATATATATATATATATATATATATATATATATATATATATATATATATATATATATATATATATATATCCAAACCTATTGGAACGAGTGACCTTGGATACCAGAGATGCTTAGGGGAATATTTAACATGTAAATCAAACATTTTTTATTTGCTTAATTCAAACGCTTTTACGACACGATTATAGATTGTATTTTATCATATTTTTATTCTTACTTGAATTTTTTTTTTCAAATAACAGTCTTATGATGAGTTATTGTGTCCACATACTTTTTTCCACTGTTATTTTTGTTTAAACTTTATTCTACATTGCATGTTTTGAAATACGTTTTTCAAAGTATATGTATCGGATGTCTAATAAAATGATATTGTCCAAATATTTGTTTCCCTTAGCGTATTCTTGTTTATAAGATGAGGATATTTGGTTAGAAAACCAAAAAAACAACGACAAAAAATAAACAATAGAAAAAGAATATTGGATTTTGATTTGAGAGTTGATAGGTCTATCGTTGTGTCATTCTTGTTTTCGTAGGTTGTATGTATAGGTAGATGTTCAATATATATATATATATATATATATATATATATATATATATATATATATATGTGTGTGTGTGTGTGTGTGCGTGTATGTGTGTGTGTGTGTGTATCCAGAAACTGGTATATATCATCCGACAGAATGATTATATATTTTGTTTTATTATATTAAAACTCTTATTTGAAAAGATTTCCCGTCATTACACAGCAACGTAGCTTCCTGTAGCAGCCCCATTCTCTTTAATTGTTTATTCTATTGACGTTGCTTGGGCCAAAGAATTTGCATTCCGGCGTGTATGATATGTTGAGGTGAGAAATCATTATTAGACCTTTGATCGATTTTTGGAAAGCAGATTAAGCAGATAGCCATGCCAGGGCATCCTCTGTTAATTCTTCAAGGAGGAGACAAATCTCAGCATCACGCTAAACAACGCTAGTTATAGGGTCATACAGTGCTACAATCTATAGCTTTGACTTGTTTGGCTATTTTATTCGAGGGACATGGCATGATTGGATTACGTTTAAGAAGAAAAATAGAAGCAGTAGTTATCAAAAAGGCGTTCTGTGGGGTTGAACGCTCGCAGACATCGTCCGAACGAATTCCACAATAATTGGCGCTTTCAAAACGCACCCCTTCAAAATAGAAGAGAGATTCGATATATAATAATGGTTCGGGTTTACATACTAGCAATATTGGCATGGACCAGGAAAGATACCTTGGAATATAATAACACAGGAAGCAAATGATATTTAAGATTTTTAGACCTTTTTTGCCGGGGAGAAATAGCTTTTAAAACAATCCTGGTGTCGCAGTGGACGACTTTTGTTGTGACGTATAGTGTGATGAATGTTGGAGAGACAAAAGATTTGGATCCTCGTGGTTGACTGTGTGTAGTGCAAGTGCAAGTGCAGCCCTGTTGATGTGGAGGGAGAAAGGATACTGTACGAAGAGAATAGAATTGTGCACCAGGTATGAAGTTAGACATGAAATAAAGTGAAATGAACACATACAAATATTTTGGCGAGGAAAAAAAAACATGCGTTTAATTGAAGAATGGAGAATTAAGTTGAGGATAACATAAATATGATCAATCGCAAGAAGTGATGTTCGGGAAGAGAGAGAGAGAAGAGATGGTGAAAGGTGGGAGCTTTCTTGTCTTGATGGTACTCAAGTTGGTGTCGAAACGGGGTTTGTCTGAACAGTTTGGGTTCCGTATGGTTAGACCGCTCCAGGATAATACATGGAAACCCGGTTCAGTGTGCCAGCCTTACTGCCAAGTAAGTGAGTTAACTTGGGGGCTAATCTCTGACGCTGTTAGACTCTCGACGAACAGACTATGAAAGACAGAGAACATGGAGTTTTTATCCATGCATCTTTCCCGAAGTAAAGAAGTTGAGGAAAGGTTATCCTGACTATCGGATAGTAAAAAGACTTTGCCATTTCATTCATTCATTCATTCAAGAGAGAGAAAGAGAGAAAGAGAGAGAGAGAGAGAAAGAGAGAGAGAGAGAGAGAGAGGTTAGACAAGTTTGTAGCACGTGAAAACACGGTGGCGTAGATGCAAGGTTGTGCGTATGTGTGAGGCTCGATATCGGTGGAGTTAGGTGGGCAAAGTTAGTACAGAGATAGGTAGCGGAAAAAGAATGGTCAAGATAAATTCGGCCAGTGGGTCGGCGAAATGGTAACGATCTGAGGAAGAAAGAAAGAGAGGGAAATAGTTGCTGGCCGCTAAGACTGGGGACAAAGGCTTGACGAGCTAGGGTTCCTGGCGCCAGTAAGCATGGACCGGGGAGAAGGAAAGAGAGAGAATGGCCGGTTGCAAAGGCCAGGGCCAGCAGCGTAACAAGTTAGGGGTGCTGGAGTTATTGAGCATTGGACCATGTGGGTCTGGGGGTTTTATGGGATATATCTAGCTAAAAGAAGAGTTTCGTATTTAATTCCTAACTAAAAGTATAGGGGGCTCTACTCTGGTATTTTCGTCTCTTTACAAACCGTATGCATACAGAATGTAAAAACATCTTTGAAGAAAACTGGACAGAATAGGAAATATTTGTACTGAATTATCTTTAATTAACCCATGATTAACTCGATAATTGAATCATAAGAGCCTTTCACACACTCTGCTTCAGCCAGCACGCACTGCCAGGCAGATTCACGCGCTGATATTCGTTCTAGTTGATTATTTGCTTACATTTCCAGCTCAAGTTTAGCATTAGAGTCACATTTTAAATAGAACCCACCCCTGAAACCTAAAAGTTTTTTTTTTCTGAAAACTATTTTCTTTGTTCTTTTGTACGTGTGTCTTTCCAGGATTCGGAAGTCTCAATGTGAGAAGATATATGCAAAGGCACAGGAATAGAATCCTAAATGGTTTCACATACACTTATTTTTTTTTTTTTTTGCTCAGCAGTTTTTGTTGAGTAAGAATACATTGTTCATTACGTTGTCAAATATGATAGTTTTCCCAGGCAACACTATCAAAATTGAATTATGCAATGAAAGTGTTAGAATTCATTGAAATATTATTGAGGTCTACTTATACTAATCGGATAAATATAATTTGGAAGACAAATGTGACAATTTTTTCCTTTTTCTGTTTCTTTTAACCTCATATTGGCAAAATTTGAGGACCATGAATTGTCACTTTTCTATTTGTGTCCATCAGAAGAATTGAACTGATCAAAGTGGCGGGTTGAATCCCCAAATGGCCAATTGGCCGTGAAAGGATTTAGCCCAGTACCAAATTGTAGCCTCCGAAACGAAAAATTGTAGCCAGCAACTGTAACAGTTTGCTAGAAATGACCATGAAACACCTCTTAGGACCACAAATGAACTCCAAGTTCAAACCTACATAGCCTATGGCCTCTGCTTTGAAAACGTACTCCTAATGCCAAATTTTAGCATTTTAGCAATTGCCCAAGGATAAAATCACTGTAAACGAAGTCTAGTGAACTTATTTGACCTCCGAGGTCGACTTAAAATAGCCTATTTCAGCAACTATGAAAAGATTTACCCCTATGTCAAATTTTGGGTCCTTTCATTATTACCCACTATTGGGTACAAATGATCATTAATGACTTCTAGTGACCTCTTGGGGTGCCAACTCCCGTGTCTAATCTCAGCCTCTTACATGCAAAACATTGTCCTACAAACATCCAGTGAAGTCAGATCGAAAGTCATGATTACACTATAGATAAAACCTCATCGTAAAACATCTTCAAAATAGATGAGCATATATCATTCGCTATAGAAAAAATATCCTACTATGCAAACTTTTATTTTTTCCTACAAAATTGAATATATTGCATATATATATATATATATATATATATATATATATATATATATATATATATATATGTATAGATATATATATGCTTCAAAAACTCATGCAGAGGTTCGAACTAAGTGCCTATAATGCTTCCAGTAGGTTCTGCAGAGGTTGTATGTGTATACAAACCACATATAGTTTCCCCTTTCACTATTGATCTTATTTCTACTCGTTTTTGTATAACACTATAGATCTGATTCGCCAAGACGAATTGGGCATGCATACCGAATCTAGCGAAAGATTTTAGAGTAAAATATGTACAGAATGAACAATTTTCCCAAATTGTGCCCAACTACGTTGAGCCAAAAAACTATAAAGGTTCAAAAAGAAGCATCATACGATTAGCAATTTTGATAGTTCACCCATATAGTTTAAAAAGTGTAAAATCAGCATGGACCTCAGAAGTTATCAGAAGACGTACCTTGCAGTTCGGGTTGGGAATTTCAACTGTTGATTTTGAAAACAGCATTCCCCCTTTAACCCACTTGGAAGTTTGCAACTGTATGATCACCCTGTCCCTATTGTCCTTGGTGTACCATACTATGTTTGATAAATGATAATAAGCAAGGTTTGAAATGAATCATCGGGCTATCAATTAGCGAATGCAATCGCTCCGATTGAGAAGGAGTAAAGATACCAAGGCGACTGGCTACCATCGGAGGAATTTCCTTGAGGTTCGACGCAGGCAAACCCATTAAATCTTGTCCTAGGGAGTTTCATCGTGGCTTATATCACATCTGATTGGTCCTAATTGGCAATCTTCGAATAATTTTGAACTTTGGTGTAATTTGTGATCACTGAAGCCGAACTGTCTTGCAAATTATTGTGATTTATAAGTGAGTTGCACTATATTTCGAAATAAGTGATCAGCCAAAAAGACCACTGCACTGAAGAGAAGATCACTAGCACACCGAATATATATATATATATATATATATATATATATATATATATATATATATATATATATATATATATAGAGAGAGAGAGAGAGAGAGAGAGAGAGAGAGAGGTAAAGGTAAATTGATAAATGTATAAACAGAGAAAGAAAGAAAAGGGGAGAGAGAAAAAAAAAGAGAGAAATGATATCATGAAGGTGCAAATGCAAGGTAAGAAAAATTAGCCATCATACTTTTGTGTTACTTAGTGTGCGTGAACGAAGAATAATGTGTATGGTACTAAATATCATATATATATATATATATATATATATATATATATATATATATATATATATACATATATATATATATATATATATATATATATATATATAAATATATATATGTATTTTTACATATAACTATATATATAGGTGTGTGTGTGTTGTGTGTGTTTATATATGTGTGTGTCTGTATTCTTTCATACAACATCAGATAAAACCTATTGCCAGCCAATTACCGACACTGCCTCTCTTTCGTTTGCCCAAGGCAGAAATTAATCCACGTATAAGTGAGTTAATGGGGTTCCTCCTAGATACCGACCGACAATCTAGTGTAATAATCGCACTCCGTCCAGGTCGACTGTATAATGGGCTGCTTATTATAACGTTGATTTGGGGAAGTCATGATGGTGATGCTCAAATGTTCAGCTGAAAAGATCAAGATGAGTGTCAGCTTCCTTTCAGCCGATTTTTGTGATCTCTGCAACAGTTTCATTAAAATACTAATGTTTGATTAAAGGATTTTTCTCGTTGTTCATATTCTTTATTCGATGCTTCGGCTCATCTATTCGAAGGCTGTCTTCAGATGCACAATCCAAATGTAATGGTAATAAACAGATTTTTAAAAATAGAAATAACACTTATAACATAGGTACCAAGCTATATAATAATAATAATAATAATAATAATAATAATAATAATAATAATAATAATAATAATAATAATAATAAGAAGAAGAAGAAGAAGAAGAAGAAGAAGAAGAAGAAGAAGTAGAATTGATATGCATTCTTTGGAGTCAAATCGCTCTGTTGTTTTTGCCTACTAAGCAGTAACACTTATCAGTCTAAAAAGTGTTCGCTATAAGTAATGATTTGAGTTAGAGTCACTTATGCAACCTCAACTATGTACAACTGCGTTCATTTGGATCATTAAAAAAAAATCGGACGGTTCACAAACTTTAGATCATGTCATGTAATTTTTATTTGATGAGATCTATTCGTCTTACACGGAGAATCGTCAAACACGTGACGTTTCTTTTTTTACATGATCCTAAATAGTGGGTTTCAATCGGTTTAGTTTTTCTCTTTCGCTTTAATTTTGGTCATCTTCATCCAATCGTGAAATGTTTTCTCTTTTCTTTATTCCTTCTTTCTTCATTGTTTTTTTCTTCTTTGCTTTGACGGTTTCAGTTCTTTGTATCTTTAACTTTTCCAGCTTTTTTGCGAGTATCTCCATGGTCATAACCACTGCATCCTCGTTCACTCAAGTGTAATTATGTTAGTGTCATACCACACTGGTAAGCAAAAAAAGCAAAGAAAATTCTTCCCAATCTTAAAAAGTGTTCATTATTAGAAATAAGTTTTGTAGAATTGATCTTGAAAAACTGGAATCTAAGTTGCAATTTTATCTTCAATAAGATTCAGAAAGTTCAAGAAATTTGAAGCATACTTTATATTTTTTTGTTTGATGTGGTCTATTTTGTCTTTTACTAACAATCATCAAAGACGTGACGACGTCTTTTTTTCTTTCCGTGATCGTAAATGTTGCTCTTCAGTCATCTTTTGTTTTTTGCTTTGACTTTGGTCAGCGTCTTTTGTTTCTTTCTTATTAGAAAACGTCAAAGAAAGATGTTACCAAAACTGCTATTATAGGTTTCTTCAGTTTTTCCCAGCAGATTATCAATCTCTGTATGATTCAAGCATACAAGTAGCACAAATGAAGTTAGAGGGTCTAAACTGTAAACATTCACCCCCTGTTATGTTTATAAAAAAATTCTTCTTCGTTAGGGACTGCTCTAAATACGTTGATTGTCAGAAGTTCTATTTGCAATGTAACAATGAAAGACAAGTCCCTCTGTTCATGTTCAATAGCATTCACGCCTGTTACTTTGGAAATTCAGACTTTTAGTCATTACTACACATTAAAAGGTGTTTGGAGTGAATCATTCATCGATAATCCTTTCTTCCCATTTTTTAATTGATCATTACTATATGGCATGCTGCCAGGAAATATCGGTCTCGAAAATGTTTCAATTGAATGATTAACCAGATTTGGTCTTCTGAGAACTGAAATGTTGCGAGATCTTATTTCCGCATCAATACCCCTAAAAGTTATTACAAAATACTCAGACTGTGATGTAAGGTTAGGTAGAAGAGAACTATTGCTTGAAGGGTTGATTTTAAAAAGTAGGCTCTTGAAGGGGTTGATGTTAAGAAAAGTAGGGTGATGTTCATAAAAGGGGGATAATCTCAAAAAAAGTTGGGTAAAATTTGGGATGGAGGAAGATGGATGTTTACAACAACAACAACAACAAAAAAGAAGGAAATATGGAAATTCATTCGCGCACAATATCATCCCTAAACCTTCACAGACGCTGGCAGTGTAATAAATCACAACACAATGCAGGCACAAAATAGGCAACCAGATGTTCAAGATGAATTTACAATTTTATTCATACACAGCGTTGAAGAAAGAAAGAAAAATATAAAAACAGTTACCCCTTGCTTTTGGTCTCTGGAAGGGAGAAAAAGTTCTCCCTTACATTTGAAAGAGAAAAAATGTACCTATTCGGTTTTAAATCATGAAAAAAATCATCATTAATTCTGATCCTAAAAAGAGAATATAAAAGTTCCTCCTAAAATAGCACAAACACCCCCTCGATTATGACTCATACAATTGAGAAAAAAAAATGGAAAAAAATCTTTTTTTTTTCCCAATCAATTTTGATCCCCCAAAATGAAAGAAATTCTCATTGTTAGATTTTGACCCATGAAAGAAAAAAATTATCTCCCCTAAATATTTAACCTTGGAGGTGCAAAAAATTATGCATCGATTTCTAATCCCAAATGTGAATAAAGATTCCACTAGATTTTGACTTTTGAAATAGATATTATTTTTTCCCCGGAAAGTGAAAAAAAAAACCCCTTTATTTTGAACCCAAAAAGGGACAAGATTCCAGTCGATTTTGATTCTAAAAAGTGGAAAAAGAAATTTCCCCATGATTTTATTATCTAAAATTGAAAAGATATCTCCTCTTGATTTTGACCCCGAGAATATCAAGCTAATTGTTCCCCCGATTTTGACCCTCAAAAACGGAAGAAGTTGCCCAATATTTTTATTCCTAAGAGGAAATTTAAAAAAATCTATCCCTTGATTTTGAATTGTAAATGTGAAATAAAAATCTCATCCATATAACAAGGTGAAAAATTAAAGTTCAATGTCGGCTCTGACAACTAAAGGTTAAAAATAAAAGTTCCCTCTGTATATAGTACATTACCTCTGTAGAGCGAAATGTTCAGTAATGCAGTTACATTTTAAATCGTATAACGATGCCTCATTGAATCAGAACTCGCACTTATCAGAACAGAACTACTCAAGATATGAATGTAAAACCAATAAGCAGCACGATACGAGGTAAGAAAAAATATCCCTGCCTCCTTCAACACCCCAAAAAACGCAACTTGACGTCATATTTTTAAAATTGATTTGGGGAAAATGTCCTTTTGCTAGATCATTAAAAAGTAAAAAATCATTTTAGCATGATGGATAAGTATGTGAATCGATTCTTACCCCAGGCCTTGATAAAACGCGCCATAAAATAAATTTGGAAACTCATTGTTTAAGAACATTAGCCTTGGTCACATCTGCACCCAGATGATATTTCATGGGTTTATACGTCAATATTTGTGCTGTTGCACACATAATACATCCACATACACGTAATGAGCCAATAACTTTGCTGCATTTGTACAAACATTTACCATACTTTTTTTCACTTCATTCAATCTGCATTATTACATCTGAAAAATATACACTACACTTTAAAACCATGACTCCTATTAGCCCACCAAATCGTCATTATTATTTTGGGTGAATCAAATTCATTATTTTGTCGAAAATTCTTCTCTGTATTGAAAATAGGATGGAATGTGTATCGAACTTTCGGGGAAGAAAATTTTTGCGCACCGGACAATGTAAAATTAACCGTCACTCTTAGCGGGAATCAGTTGTGAGATCGATTGGTCAATCATGAACTCTTTTACAAAGAGTTTTGATTTACCCAGCCAATCAACATACACCTTAGAATAGTTCTGTGTCATGGCATCCCTCTTCAAACAGTGACGCCATGATGATGGCAGCAGCAGCCGGAGCTCTGAATGTAATAGGGGTACTTGGATAGAGACACTTAAAGGAGTCATATCACTTACCAGCCAGTAAGCCTGTTGGTTAGTGTAGAAAAGAGTATCTGAGGAAGTAGGAGGTCTGTTTCCATGTGGGAAGACAACTCTGACTGAAGGGTTAAGCTCAGTCAAATTTTGTTGTGCACATTCTCCATTCGACATCTTTGTTTTCCTGTAGGATTTGAACACTTCATATCCATCTTCGAATTTTCATTCAATCTTTTTCTTATGCTCTGCTCGTTTTTGTATTTTGAAAGCAGTTCTTTTGCTTTCAACGAGCTGTTTAGTTCATAATAGCTTTTTCTCAGATTGTTGAGTCACGTACGATTACGATTTGCACGTGGTTATATTATCATAGTATTGCTTTTTGATTTTTGTTTGGATCAACTGATCGAATGATTGAACCTAGAATTTAGAATGCTACCACAGCAAACAGTTTTCCTTGTTACTCACACCCCAAAGAAATGATTAGCATTTTATCAAGTGTCCTGATCTTCACATATCAGTATATGTTATTCAGAAAGAATTTGTTCAATAAGGAATGGAAATGATGATACAAAAAAAAGGAAAAAAAAAAACAGAAAAGCTGAAAAAATAAGCAGTTTAGATAAGGATGCATTGATTGATTAACAATTACTCTTCTTAAGGATTGTAGAAAATATACACTGGTGAATCCAAAAATAAAAGGGACCAAACACTCATCCTCGACACAATGTAACAAGTCAAACCAGTTAACGACAAGGCCTAAAATCTCAAGCTGTGCCATTGCTTTTTGAAAGGGTTGCCCATCCTCAATTATTCATTTGTGGACTCTCAACAAACCGTGGTCATCAAGTTCGGAGTCACGGCACTAAATGTTGAAGGAAGGGAGCCCGAGGAGCCAAGCCCTATGCTAATTCCTAGCTACTTCCCTGATCAAAAGTCAGTCAGTAGCATTTATTTGTAACGGAGCATTGTAGCTAACTAGTAACTGTTATTTAAAAATTGAATTTCCAAAATGTTTTTTGAATTATGTTTTGTGTGTGTGTATGTGCGTGTGTGTGTTTCCTCGGCTTATTTTCGTGGGTGATGTCGGTTCTCCAAATGTGTTCACACTCATCCCGATGAAATCTGTCGATCGACACTTAACTAACTTCATCAAAAAATAACCATTTATCTTTAGTCTAATCTATTCTCGTGATAGATATAAAATTACGTCAACATTGTTCACAAGTGTGTTTTTCAGATATAATCTATATACTTCACGGTTTCCTTTCTAGTGGCACCCCTTCTACTCAGTTTTTGTGATCCTGCCCCTTATTACCGTTTATTCTGTTTCATTGACCCCTTTTTTTCTCAGTTTACCCTTCCGAGTCACCCCTTTTATCCACATTTTCCCTTTCAGTGGTCCCTATCATCTGCAGTTTCCCTTCTAGTTGTGTACATCATTAGAATTCCGTTCTTGTTTTGAGAAAAACTGCAGACAGTCCTGGCCACCAAAAATATTGTTGATTTTGTCCGAGTTCGTCTGAAATATTCAATGAATTCTGATTATACTTATCATTGTTTTTCTTTTTGTCTGAGACTTTGGAATGTGTTGATAATTCTCCATTATTTAATTTCAAATATTTTGATCATCATTTTTATTATTGTCTATGATTTGGAAGTGAATTAGTGTCATTACTATTCAAAAAGCGTGTTCGGTCTCCTGTACAATGTTGCTTTCTTGGTTTAATACTCTGTGATGAGTTGTTTCTGCTGTTCTCGATATTCGATAAAGGTTCTGGACTTGTCTCACCTCCATTGCTGTATTTGTATGAGGTTTTGAATTGATTCTGTGCTAATTTCCAATGAATTTAAAGTAGCAGGGCATTTATACGGCAAGCTCTGGGCTGCAGGTGACCTGAATATCTCGAACCTTGCATAGTATAGACGTTAAATTTAAAATGAACAATGAAAGTAAACACCAAAACTGGATTTAATATATCTAAAAAAGACATCGTTTATATTTATTGACCATTTTAAGATTCTCAACATATATTATATAATAGATAAAATACACTACGAAAGATGAAAGTAGAAAATAAAGAACAAAGAAGCGTCTAACATGTACAAATAACTCGAAAAAGGGTTTAATCAATATTAATCGAATAATCTTCTATGGAGACAATTTGATCACAGCATTAAAATTGAGACAATAAACAACAAACGTCAGATTCATAACTAAAATAATAATAAATAGGCAGTTTTGATAATTCCTGTTTTCTGCACACCAATACTGTATTTTTGGCTCTCCATGTGGATTTTGACTGGGGCTTAGAAATGAGTTACTTGTACAATACATGATTGACTTTGCAAACATTGCAAGTTGTTCAATCGGTTGATTTCAAAGATATTTTGTCAAATCCAGTACAATGTTTGGAGCTGATCTGTTCTCCTACCGTATGAACAATGATAATCCTCACCAAAATGAGAGGTGTAAAGCGATATGTTAAATTCATATTCCCCTACCATGGTTTGAACCCACGAACAACTGATTACCATGCCTTAGATGATTATGAAAATTCATTATATAGATACACACGATCTTATTTCATTCGAATAAATAATTAGATTTATACAAAAAAAACTCGTTTTTATCATTTTTTCGGTCATCATTTTTCAGTTTGAATTGAAGTCGAAGTGGAGTTTGTTTCTACAGCAACCAGTCTAATCTGGCTTTAGCTTCGTAATGGAAAAAAGTTGCATTTTTTATTTATTCTGAAATTTTTGAAGCCAATCTGTCGGATGTCGATAACAAACAACGAATTAAGCGCAAAGCATATATCATGTCTATCAGACACTTTGTTTTCAAACGTACGTGGTGAAAATAAATTATCTCCATTATTTAGGTCATTAGGGTGATAAGAGCAGTCGCGACAATGTTTGGCAAAACTGCGGAACTGTTATTAATCTTTTATTGATTTTGTACTGGCATGTTTTTTTGAAGTTGGCTTATAGGTTTTTGTCACTTCAATTGATGGAAAACCATTTACATAAATGATTTGCTACGGAGTCTGCTAAAAGTGTGCCTACACACTGAAAAATGCAAATCTCCCATTGTTATGATTCACAATATTTCAGTTGAGATTAGACGATGGTCGTTTTGACATATTCCAGTCCAATGCAGTAACTGGTAACTGTTTGTCTGTCCCGTCACGGTGAATCGAACCAGAATATACAATCAACATTTCTCTACCATCGTTAATATCATGACCAAGTGATCGCTAGGCGGTTCTCTTACCGACTGAGCTGAGCAGTCATGTTTTCCATATCTACGAATATCTATTGTACGAATATTTCGAATGATTACAAACATTAGAAAAATACAACTCTCAAGTTCGCATCTGCAAGTTAATTGCATTTTAAAGAAAAATTTAAAAAAAAAATGGCGTTCACATTCAAAGAGTTTTTCGGACAATCAAATTTGTTTTGTTTTCTTCCTATTGTTTTTGTTGCTCATACAATCGTATCTATATTATTCTATTGTGCTGCAATAAATATTATATAGGAGAAACCGGCTGGCCTCTTTGTGTCAGACAAAAATGCCATCACCTAAATATCTGTTATGTCAGGCCACATATATAGGGAGAAATGTGAACACTACTTTCTCTGGGGGGATGCCCATGGATGGAGAATGAGAATACTCAAAGAAACAGCATACATCAACATATCAGCTATCACCAGATTAATATGGGACTCAACTCAAAAGTTCATGCCAAACAAAGAAACGAATAGAAAGATCAGCAACGTACATTGCAAATGTTGCTGTTAATCATTATGAATAAACAACTTGTCACCACTCGAAAAAGATTCCCTCATTTTACACACTGATTGAACATCTAATGAAGGCCGTACAATGGATCGGCTGAAACGTTGTGTGAATTACAAAAATGACAAAAGAAAAATGCATCCAATGCAAAAAAAAACAAACTCCCATTGAATTGTCCAATACATGTTTGAGCTAAAATGCCCATAGTCATGTGCTTTTGTTCTGTGTTTGTTTCAAGATTACAAGATTTGGAGGTTAGTCACAGGGTCGGCCCCAACGTGTATGGTGCCATAGGCAGGCTGAACTCAGGCGGCTTTCAAATTAGTTGTATCTTATTTATTTATTCATGTTTTATCGTCAGAAAATGGATGTATAGGAAGAGCAAGCTTTTGAGATTACAATGTTTCTTTTTTCTTTTGTATTTGTACCAGCTGAATCGGCAATGCAAATTGTAAAACACAAGGGAAGAGTAGCCCAGAAATTTGCTTCCAACCTAGCCTCGCCCTTTCTATCTTCCCTCTAGGATATCAGCTATGGTGAGCAGTCCATCTCACCAAACAAGCTAAATCAAACAGAGCGTGTCATCAGTCGCAAGAATATTTTTGACAACTGTTCCTCCTTGTTTTACCACAACAAATGTTTCATTCATTCATTTCCATTTTCCATTCGTATTTTGAAAGCCCTACTGTCTCAGACACATTACAAGAGCTCCCTAGTATTTGACCGCCCTGCACGAGTTTCTATTACCTTGAGACGGCTTCTATTGTAGGAAATCTATTTGAATCCATCTGGAGTTTGGAAATATTCAATACACTATCTAATGAATTGTAATTAATTCTTTAGAGATACCTTTGTTCAATTCAATTTTCAAATATACTTGTGTACAGTTAAATCTTTACAGATACTTCCTTATAGATATTTTTGTACAATTAAATCCTATTAGATACTTTTGTATAATTGAATCTTTATAGACACTTTCATACAATTAAATCATTATTGATACTTGTATATAATTAAATGATTATATTGTAAAATACAATTGACAATACGATGTATATGTCAGATATTACAGTAATAGTATCATCTATTAGTTGTTTCAGCAGGGTTATGTCCTGATTTGATTTCTTACTTTGAAATTTAGTCCATCTTTATGGGTAGACACTGTACCTATCGAGAGCTGGAAAACCTCCAATGGTAATGAATTATATCGCTGATTATATTGAATCTCCCAGAAATGCAATTCTAAATATTTCACATTTAGTATCATTCACTATGATGTGATGAGAACATTTCATTTGTAACATAAAGTAGTATAACACGTACATAATCACTGGATCGGAACTGATAACTTAGAGTGTTTAGCAAAGGGCCTTTGGAAACGCTGGCCATGTAGCATATACAAATTTGGTTATTTAGTTACACTGGCCACACCAAATTATTCACTCAGTTGGCCACTAGATAAAAAAATACTGAATAAAACATAAAACCACAGGATCAAGGTTTTTTGGCAGCATGCAGTGTTCAGGGTGATCATTTGAAAATTTTAAAAAGTTATGATCAGTAATTAAAGTTATTTCCCTCACCTTTTGATGAATGGCTAAAAAATAATCCAAATTTTTACAAAGACATCCGTGGAAGCTCTCGGACACTAACTGTAGAACTATTCAGGAGGAACTTAATTTGTGAATAAGAACTCCCCTAAAAACCAATAGGGGGGTCCTTGACATAAGGAAATGCTAAAATGATCAGCCCTCTAGATCCTTCAGTGTGGCCTGTGTGTATGACACTTATGTATGAATATATTGATAGCCAGTCAGCCTGGTAGAATGACTTCGGAATAGAAGACACGTACATTGACTATTTTGATTGTTTCTGATGGGTAAATTATATGATGAATTATATCATAAACCTGTGGAATTATCTCGATTTTACATAATTCATTGAAACTTTCATTGTGCAAAGTTTCATTGCTTTAAATAGATCTTCCATTACTCGTCGCTTGTGATCATCGTCATCATAAATGTAAAACAATGACTAATAACAGCCACCAACGTATGGTTGATGCAGGAAGTGGGGGAGTGTAGGGATGGGGGTGTCAGAGAGAAACGGTAGTTTAATGAGAGGGTAGGAAAGGAGAGGGGTTAATCACAGTCACTATAATTGTAACTTACGCAATTCATTATATATATATATATATATATATATATATATATATATATATATATATATATATATATATATATATATAAATAAACTTCGTTACAATGTTTGTGTACACAAAACGCCTGTTGTACAGTCATAGAGTGGTGCAAAATTCCTTTAATGAACGGACAGAAAAAAGAAATAACAGGTTAGGCTGATGGACAAGAGATCAGTTGAATGAGCTTCTTGCAATTAGATCTGGCAGATCTCTGCCAAATTATTTGACGAAAATCCAAGATACATAGATGGGCGATGCTTAACATTCAGTTTAATTAGCATTTTTTAAGGAATTATTCCAGTTGACATTTGTAGTGAATAATGGTTTCAAATTGATTGTTTTGGTTGTATTTTAAGAATAATAAAGTATGTATATATAAATATAAATATAAATATAAATATATATATATATATATATATATATATATATATATATATATATATATATATATATATATATATATATATATATATATATATATATATACGCGTGTGTGTGCAAATGAGTGTGTGTGCAAATGAGTGTGTGTGCAAGTGTGTGTGCTTATATATACGCCTCAAGCCAAAAACGACCTTTTATATCAAGAGTTATCACTTAGAACCTTTTATATCAAGAGTTATCAATCAGAATGTTGGTAAAAGGGTTGATCAACGAATGTGTTACTTCTTTCGCCTTGTGACCATTATAAAAACCCCGAATTAGTAAAAGAAAAAATAAACACAAACTAGGATAAGGTTAGCATTTTTATACCCCCACTAAAAGTCTATTTTCGAGGGTAATCAAAAGAAAAATATTCTACCTACCGAGGAAAGTGTGAGCGCAAAATTTCAAATTTCTACCACAAACGGTAGGGGCTTAGTATAGTCTGAATAGATAGATAGATAGATAGATAGATAGATAGATGCATACCTGCCTGAACGACTAACCTAAACCCAGCAGCAGAGATCAAACCGGTATGTTTCGGATAGTGGTTATTGATAGATGATAGCCCAAACAATTTTCAGATAGAGTTATTGTATCTTTTCTCTTTCAACTGTTTTTTTAATTCATAAATTAGTTTCCTATTGACTCTTAAAAATATGAATGACGATATTACAATACGTCAATTATCATTACTCTATGAATGAATTCATATATTTCCCAATACATAACACAATTCTCTAAAGAAAATGCTAATTGTTCCGAATGTGACAGTTCATCATTTGAGAGTATCTTTAATAATTTTCTCTTTTAATTTGTTGCTGTCAATGTGCCTAAAACTCTCTTGTTGTGTGAATCCTGCGATGAAAATATGCAAGCACCTTTGGAGTAGACACGGTGAATTAATATTTCTTCAATAAAAACCTGCAAAGCTATTTACATAAATTGACATATTTTGTGTACACATCAATTTCCCTTAAACACAACTCATGTAAGCACACGCACACTTAGAGGAAAATATGAATGGGTTATGTTTATTGTACAAAGATTTAGAATCAAAATCTCTTGCACACCTATCCATAAGTCCTCAATTTTTGTAATATATATATATATATATATATATATATATATATATATATATATATATATATATATATATATTTAAGTATGTATGTGTATGTGTGTGTGTGTCTTTGAGTGTGTGTGTATAAGTCTATTGTACGAGGATTTAGAATCAAAATCTCATGTACACCTTTAAAAACTATCTTTATGTCCTCTATCTTGATAACATATATATGTGTGTTAGTGTGTGCGTGTGTGTGTGTGTGTGTGCATTTGAGTCTGTGTGCGTGCATTGTATCATTATCTACGATAATCAGCTGCATCTTGTGTTTTAGATGTTATAATGATTGATACAATATCGAATTTTCCAGACTCAAAGCCGTTGAAACTACAGGCAAGAGTCGGAACGTAGATGGAAATAAAAGATTACCTGAACATCGTGGTTAAACTAGTTTAAGAATTTTCAAGGGTTTTGAATTGTCCCCAAACTTGATGACGATCAAAAATGATGATTTACAGTTGAAGATTGGGGGAATCCGAACAGCAACACTTGAGAATTTTCAGTCGAGCCAGGGTCATCTAACTATGATCGAAGTAGTGTTTTACATAAGCGACACTTAACAGAGTCGCAAGTTGAACAAAATACGAAACTAGTTTTGATACCGACCCCAGCATTCCGAAATCTTCATGACAATAGAATACTTAAATTCACATTACTCGAAAATAAATTGTATACTTCCCAATATGTAATGAAAATTCCCAGAAGAAAACGTTAATGCCGAGAATTTTTAATTTTTCACGTATTGTAATGTGTTTACTGAGCAAAGATTTCGTTGGCTAAGTTTTGTGCAAACGTCTTTGGCTCTTTGTCTGCGGTGGAATGACAAAAAGGCTGAAGTTTGTGCACACGACCAGCCAACACAAATAAGAATGTTGGATAATGTACAAGATTTACATACTGAAACATGAAAGTGTTGAAGATTATAAAAGAAGTGATATTTATATATACACAAACATACACACGCACACACTCTCTCTCTCTCACGAACACACATACACACACACACACACACACACACATATATATATGTATATATACATCAAAATAATCAGCTTCCTCTGTAATGGTGTTCGAAATTGATTGTTCTGGTAGTATTTAAAAATATGAATGTTGATATCAGGATATGTCAATTCTCATTACCTTACGAATAACTTGTACGTTTTCCAATTCATAACAAAAGTCCCCCACGAAAACGCCAAACGTCTGAATATTTGACAGCTCGCCTTTTTTGCATGTATAGTAATGCAAAGATTTCTTTCGGTGAGTTTTGTCCAAACTTGCTTGGCTTATAGTCTGAGTCGGAATACTTAAAAGCCGAAATTTTCGCACATGTTCGGCCAACACGTTGGCGCATGGCTGTATTCATTGCTTATTTATTCTGATATTAATTCAGTGAGGCTCAACTTGGAGGGAGGTTCATCGCGTGAACTGTCAGTGCTGCGATGCTCACGTGAATCAAAATGGCGGACAACTGCCAACAAGCTGTTTCAGTCAATACTACGCATGCGCAAAGGAATTACGAACAATGACAAAGATGGAGTCTATGGCAGATAGATAAAGCCCAATTAAGCGCCTGCTCAAACATAACTAGTTCGCACACGCATATTTATTATGTGTAGTTAGCAACAAAGCTTACTAAGACGAATATATATTTTGGATATGGTAACACCCATTTGAATATTTGTGTCCATGCATTTGTGTGTGTAGATATAGTGACCGTAAAGTTTGCAGATAATAATAGTTGAAAACATCCACGACTCATATCAAAGTCACAGAAGGGCAGGAGTTCGTGATATATATATATATATATATATATATATATATATATATATATATATATATATATATAGTGTAAAATGTGGATTCGCTACACAAACTAGCTCATGTTTCTGCCCTCTTTGGGCCTCATACTGCTAGCCTGATTTGTACCACATATACTGTGTGTTTATATATATATATATATATATATATATATACATATATATATATATATATATATATATATATACACATGTGTGTGTGTGTGTGTTGCATTTTATTGTATTGAAACTCTTATTTGAAATGATCGCTGTTATTGCACGATGGTTGTCCCATTTGGCCTAGACGTAGATAGAATGAACAATCAAATAAGACGAAGCTGCTCCTTGAATCGAACATGCGACCGATGGTATATAGTGTTGCTTTAATCATTGAGCTAAATAACAGCCGATAATACAAATGTCCGAATAAGTATTTCAACTCCCAAAATCAATTTATTTTCAGATTATACCGTGATCAAAATTTAATCAAAACAAGGATAAAATGTACAATTAAGACTTCATTACATAGAATAATATTGCATCAAAGAAAATTATGGCAGAATTCTGAAAACTTGTTAAATGGACTTTCGATTATGGAATAATCTATATATTTTTACTATTGACGGAAATCAATTTTTGGGCCTGAAATCTACTTAGATCTTCGGCATGGTCTAACAATTTTCCATTTCGCAGCATTTGAAATTGCCATCTTGATAATACTATGTGTGAATATAGGTTACTCAGCCATCCAAAAGATCAGATTTTATTATTCCGAAATGGCATTAAGCAATCAACATTGATTCATATGCAGAATATTTTACATTCCAAAATCCAAAGGTATGATAGTGATGGTTTGTTCTTCTGGAGCGTCAGTGAACGGGAACTGGTTGAGCAGAAGATCAGTGTGTAAGTGAGAAAGGGAATGGGTACATGTTGCCTCTACAACAGTTTGTTGCAAAGCAAACATTGGTCAGTATGTTTGCTTATCGTCTCTATTAGTATGAAGTGGTGAGGTGTCTTATGATTGGTTGCCAATTACATCAATGCCACACAACCAGTTCTACAAATATTCAAAACGGCTAAATACTTTCCGGATAGATTTATTTCAATGATGAATAAGTACTGTACAGATTTAGGAAATATATCCTGACTGAATATGATATGCCAATAATTTCTCTAATTAGATAGGTTCACAGTCATTACACGATTGAAACTCGTGACTAAAAATCCCTATGAAAGTTCATACGATTTTCATAAAATATAGCTTAGGAGAATATTCTGAGAGAAAAAATATTTCCGTCAATCTTTCAGAAAAAGAATTATTTATTCGATTTTTCCCGGCTGCTCAAAAAGATGTAATGAAAGATCATTAGAAATTGAACGTGAAGGTTTGATACACTGGCGTTTCATGGTGTCCATGGAAACTCAACTAATTGTAAAAAAATTGATAAAGAAAGGAAATGCCATTCTTGCTTCATCGATTTAATGATTAATTCATTAATTGGTTTACTTATGAGAATCTAGGGGAATTTTTTTTTCCAATAAGTTCTCTCCCTGAATGGCATTGCTGTAAATTGTTATTCAATCGTGAATACCTTTCATGTGTTCAGGGATATTTCTATGATTCAACTCTCGGTTCAGGCAAAAGCAAACTAAGCAGCTGCTTAGGGCGTGGTGGCAAAATTACTTGCAAGAGCAATAATGGGTTCAAGGGTCCTTTAAAGCAGTCAGATCGGGGAGGGTGTCCAAAAAACAATACTGCCTAGGACCACAGAAAGGCTTTGACCAAACCTGTTCTGAATCCACATAACAGTTTACGTACATGCTGTTATTGTCCCCGATAGAAAAAAAAAGCGAGGATTTTTTTTATTGCTATGGGAGTCTATCGTCGACATCTCTTTCTCTTTTTCTTCCAATTCGATAACTCCGTCATTCCTTAGTATATTCAACATTAGCAATGGTGAGTTATCGTAGGACTTTCTCAAATGAGGGCCAAATTGATGAGATTGGTCTATGACGTTTACAAAATACCAGAAATGGAAATGGTCCCATATGGTTGATTGTTTGTTTACATTTCATATGTAGATAACCACATGCAAAATATACAGACTTTAAAACTGCTCAATCAGTTAGAATAAAAATTGTTTTATAGGTTCTTGGGCACGTAATTACTGGAACTGTATAACGTTTCTAAGAACTCTCTGGTTTCAACAGAGAAAATTCGGGGTCAACAATTCTAATAATTGCCCCTCCCCCTATCTCAAATGTTTTCTGTCGTGGATCTTCAAGATATTTTTTACAAAATGTCTCTCATCTGAATTTAATTGGCCGAAATTTACTCTGAATATTTTCAGGGACTTTGAAAGACACATGTGGTCCACATTCCATTCAAATTGTAAACAAAACTGAATTCAATGAGCAAAATCTTTATACAACTGAAATGATGATAAATGAGAAAATATTTTGGCATAAAAATCATTTTCGTCAAATTCGTATGAAGGCAAATATTTGGGTTTGAATTCTTTTCAGTTATTTCAACATTTTACTCTAAAATACATTGGAAAAAGAATTTGACCACTTGAGCGCTTAATACACCCGTACTCAAAAAGATCCTTAAAAATTCAACTTGTCATTGAAACCAATGGAAACTTTATGGTCATATTAGAAACCGTCAACCAAAACCTCCGACTCAGTGTTGGAAATTTCAAAATTTGTCCCTTATTAGGTTTAGAAGAAACTTTCATCCATAAATAGTTGCTAGGGTTGTTTCAATTTGAAATATATATTTATTAAAAATTGGTTCGGCAGCGTCCACCCTTGCTTTTTGATAATTCGGACATTTTATTGATCACTGCCCATTAAAAGTGGAGAGAAATAACTCATTCATTGATTATTTTTTATTTGTCTATAGATTACCGTGTTGGTGATCCAACAGAATAGTCTTAATTCGACAATTGTGACATGAAAAGAAATTTAAGAGAAAAAACAGGTGCTGAATATTGAGAACTTTCATTATCACGTAGGCAAGTTATCATTCATGTCAATGGTTGGAACCAGCTTAAAAAAAACGAAAAACAAACTTTGCAGTGGTTGAAGATAAAGTGTAGACAGTTTGTATGAGGTTGAGGAAAGGAAAAGAAGAGACCTGGCGGTTACATTGAGTGTCTTTGGTTGCTAAGTACGAGTGGTTGAAGTACTTGTATCTATGTCAGTGAGATTCACATTGGTGTGAAATAGTTAGGGTCAGTGTGAAGAGGGGTCAGGTTGAAAATGGTCAGTTTTCAGGACTGCATGTGTGACTGTGTTGTTTGTACAATAGAGCAATGGCGTCTAGAATTCAATGGATATGTGCTGACATATATGTAGGGGGGAGGAAGTAGGATGTGTTATTTTGATATTTTTGGTTGATGGTGTGTGGAACTTGGTTTGTATCTGTTTGCAGGCATTTTCTCACAGGGGGTATGTGTGTACTCATATTCTCTTAAAAAGTCTGTATAAGCTGCTACCTTGAATGCTAATGTTGTAATGCGTTGTTTTCACGTGATTCTATTTAAAAATTAATGTGCTTAAAAGGTTTCCAATCTGCAAATGTCCACAACTCAGAGTTATCGAATTGCATTCAGGTAGAAGGGGTGCGCTTACACATCTGCAAGTCAATGAGTCGTGTATATTTTAGATTTGTGAAAGTTGAAGTTATGGTGGTGTGGGTTTCTATCCTCGACCAGGGCATTTTTCTTTTCACACAGTTTAAGGACTCTTTTGTGTTCGAACATTCTTACTTTTGGAGCTATTGACGTATTCCCGAAATTGATTCTATCACAGTTCTTGCTGGCATATATATATATATATATATATATATATATATATATATATATATATATATATATATATATATATATATATGTGTGTGTGTGTGTGTGTGTGTGTGTGTGTGTGTGTGTGCGTGTGTGTGTGCGTGTGTGTGTTTCTGTGTCTATGTCTTGGTGTGAGTGTGCATGTGAGTATTTCTTGACGTCGTATAGAGATTTACAAAACATTGATTTGATGCAATGATGTTACTCCCTTTTAATACAATGATAGATTATCATTGGAATGAAAAAATAACTGATCAAGTTTCTGGCTGAGAGGGGTATATGATATTGACCATAGAGCCAGGCAGGAAATAAATTAAATATAAGATTTAGGCCCCATAATTGATACAAGTTAAAGCAGATTATCAGAATTTACCATAATCAAAATTTGATTTAAGTTAAGCAGAACGAGGTTGGAATGCAGAATTCAGACCGCTTTTACTACATAAAAAGAATATTGTACCGTGAAATTTGAGAGAAAACCATGTTAGTTGAATTTCGATTGCAAGGTGATCTGTAAATACGCACTTTTGACTTGAATCAAATTTGGGTTCCAGATTCTACATTTGATTCTCTGCAGGTATCTCTGGAGCAGTAAAGTGGCAATATCATTCGTAGAAAGTTAACAGGCAAGTAAAGGCCGGAAGTGAAAAAGTATGTTAAGGAGAATTAAATAAAACTGAATTACCCTTATGGTATCATGGCTAATTAGATTTATTGCAGGAGTTTTTTTATTGGTGAGCCACAATACCCTATCATCAATGCATTTGATATTATAATAATGATAATAATAATAATAATGATAATAATAATAATAATAATAATAATGATGATGATGACGACGACGACGACGACGATGATGATGATGATAATAACAACAAACGTAACCACTACCTTCTCTATTTGATACGTCACAAGCACATCATGAAAAAAAAATGGGTTTGACTGCTTGAATCTTGAATCACACTTCAAAAGGAAGGTTAACAAGAGTTTGGTTCAATTGTTGAATGCTACAATCACATGTCATAATGAGAAAAAAGGTCTGCCCTATAGCTTCGATTTTTAATACGATCAAAACTATCTTTTTTTAATCAAAAATGTTCTTGCTAAAACATACCTAATGGCCCCCATGAGTATTCATAGGAGAATTCATTAAATACGTTGAGCGGTTCCTGAATAATGCCGTCACATACAGACGGAAATTTGGCGGGTTTTCTTTGGATGAGTTTGAAGGCAGTAGAGGCTATTTGAAGCAAATTGTTATGTTCAGAGTTCACAGAGTCGACAGCCCCAAATTCATTTATAAAAAGCATAATTGGAACAATTATTTGATATAGTGTGTTCAAGCTGAGCACGTAACACGTATTTTGCATGAGTGCACAGTGAAACTGATGTGCGCATAGAACGTTATTTACCTAAAATAGTGTATTGCTTCAGAATTGAACAACCAAAGCCAAAGGTTACGACGACTCTCTTTCCATTTTTATATCTGCGTGTGTTTCTGTTTTATATTCATAATCATAGTACAAATCGGTGAATAAATGGTTGTTTTTGTTAATATTTCATTTTGATATTACATCACACAAACGTAAGAAATACAAATTGATGATTATCTGAACAACAGACTGAACAAAGCAGTTCAAAAATAGGATTAAGGGAATTCGTAGAATACAATCATATTTGTATCATTTCAAAACATACCAAGATAGTTTTATAGGCCACGAAAGATATGAAGCATTAAAACTATCTTGGCAGTGATCTGTATCGCCATTCAGTACGCACATACTTTTATTCCAGGGAAATTATTTGCACATCATAAGAATTTTGTGTGCACTGATTATAAGGAAATAGAGGGAACATTGCTCGTAGATGGGATTTTATATGAAATTACAAACCTCTTTTGTTTGGGTCAATTCTATCATCAGCCTTGCAACGAAATGTAATCTTTTCACGACTACGACTTCTTTAAATGTCAACATGTTTATGTTTGAGGGTTTTGACAGTCTCATTTTCTATTAAAACTCATTCTCACCTCAAAAATAGGTAATTATATTAAATAATGCTCGTGGTTTTCATATACAAGGATTTATGTATGTATATAACACTCTTCATGCAAACAAGTTTGTTGGAATATCTTAGCATAAAACCTGTCCCGATATGAGAAATTTCCATAAAATTTCCCCTAAAATGCATGAATCGAGTTTTGCAAAGAAATATTGTAACATCCATATTGAGAGAAAGTATTATCTTGCTAGTTGACTCGAAATTGGCGCTGCCAAAACGAAACATTGTGAGTGCACTTTCATCAAAATCATGTTCAATCTGAAAGTGAAGTGATGATTCTGGTTAAGACTGAAAGTCATATTTTGGTTTTAAGCCGATAATTCAGGTAAAATAGTTGGGGAAAAAAACATGTAGCCATTGTGCCAGACTAGCTAAGTAATCATTACATCTTCCCGAATATTAGAAACGTATCGATTAGGATACTCGAGTACGTTGCACAGAAAATTGAGCTCTCTAGTCTTGAGAGGACGACGAATGTAGGAGAACTCTAATCCAAAACTAGGGAGTAGAACCCCTTTTAGGTGGTTTCAGGTTCAATCTGACGCCCTTTCAGGGATATCAAGAGTATCACCCTCAGCTTTCTCTGAACTACATCAGCGAGTTTTAAAAGGGAATTCTAACGACAAGGCATCCCAAAATATCCCAAAATATCCACATGCTACACCCAGGCATGTTCTATTGTCAGTTGAGGCAATACAATGAGATAAATTTTAAATACATTTCTCCTGTGATCATGTTCAGCTAGCTAAACTGCTGGAAAATCACATGCAAAAATAAACTGATAAATCTCTCACCTCCCCACCGGCGTTGTGCATTTTATTCGGTAGATCTTACTCTGAAAGCCCTGAAGTAATCGTCCTTTCTTTTTTTTTTTTTTGGATATACCCAGAGAGCCTGCTGATGAGTGAGCTGTCCTTTGCTTTCCTTATTATTTAGCGAATGAGTTCATCGTCACCGTTGTCATTAAAACTTATGCCATAATGATAGAGTACTTTTTTTTCGTGCAAGCTTGACCTGGTCATTTTCAAATAAAAATGACGTTCCAGTCAATAGCGAGTAGAATCGAGAGAAATTGCTGAATTCCGTGCAAAACTAAAATGTAAGTCCTTGAAATAAACAAAACACACACACACACATACGTGCACGCGCGCGCAAAATGTGTGTTAGAGACAGTCAACCAATACTGTCACTAAAACTGCCAACATAAGTTTCTTCACTTTCCAAATTAGTTTGGCTGACTGGCTATGTACGTATTACGCGTACATAGTACACCAATAGAGCAAGAGGGTTGAAAAAAATTATACATACACTCATTAGAATCATTAGAAAAAACCTTTTCCAAAAAAAGGGTTTCTGTGGGGAATCAATGTTCAGTGTAAGTTTATCCTTAGTTGATCCAATACCTTGTGTGTGGCAAAATTCACATTTCCGTTTTTGAATCTTGAGACATTCTTTTGAGAACACTGCCGAATAAAATACAAGAGAAGTTATCTATTCATTGATTATTCCTTTTCCGAATTTTTTAATTGATCATCGACACGACATACTGCCAAAAGACCTTGCTCATGTGACAGTTTCAATCGAGTGACGAACCAGACCTATATGTATGTATGTGTGTATGTAAGTTAACTGAAAAGATATCAATCATGATGACTGAGATCATGAGATATTAACAGAGGAAAAGAAAAATAATTTTCCTTCTTACTTTTCCCGATTTCTTGTTGCATTATTCTTCTGGCTAGATACATTATTTTTTCCTCTGGTCTTTCTTCCCCAATTCTACCTTTCGATACGGTGAGAAATAGGAATGAGAGAGTGAGGAAGCGGTTGGGAATACTCAATTGTTCATCAGAAATGAAAAAAAAAATGATGATGAAATGCCAAGAAGCCAGCTCTTTGTCACGAGATTCATGGAGTTCCTGTCGGTTAAGAGAACGCCTTGTTTATTCCCTTGGGGAGGAATAAACATGGAGAGAAGCCTTTCTCGAGAGGCAACGGATACCATGAACGGCAAATATCACTGTTGCAGAGTAATTTAGAGAATGGTTGTTAGCTTACACATCCATTATCACTTGACCTTCCCTTGTTGGTCTCTCAGATGGTGAATAATCCTAGAAGTAGAACTTTTTAGAATTCCCTATGAGAGCCGGACACATTTTCCATCAACCTGATATATATACACACACACACACATATATGAATGCGTTTTATCATTCGAAATAGCCATCGTTGTTCCAACATAGACAGCATAAATACAATAACAAATCAAAAAATGGTATAGATTAGGGTCCTAAGGTCTGCAAAAGCCTCAAATATTTTAAAGGCTTTCAAGTTTGGGTAGACCTTTTGGGGTAATTTTCCATAGGATGCCTCAAAGCTTTACATGGTTCAAGGTCTCTACAAATAAAAATACGGCACAGAATCATACAACTCAAGAATGATAACTTTGAGTCAATCATTTTTAGTTTTTAGCGGAAGGTCCTCATGGAAAGTAGTCATTAAAATAAACCGTCATATGACCGATATCTTTTGGCAACATGCCGTTCTCTCGATGATTAATTTTAATTTTTGAAAAAAAAAAAAGAATGGTCAATGAATGTACTATGTCTCTATTATATTTGGACGTCGTGATCATTGAGTTTTAATTTTCAAAAATTAAATCAAGGGATCACTCCAGTAAGATCTTACCTTGTAATGTGAACTCTAGATAAAAACATTTTTTCGGGTAGAATTTTCAGAAGACAAAAAAAAAAAAAAACGAAAAAATGCAGAGCAACAACAGTTTTCCAGTAAATCTGTATGCGTACCATATACATAAATAGCCAGCAAACCAGAATCATTAAAGAAAAATGGAAAAACTGGTGAACACTTTTGCTGACAGATTAGTTTGACGGTTTCTAACACGGCTAAAATCTAAAACTCTAATGAGACGTCTGAGCCAAAGAGAAAAGAATGAAGATCGATGTTGAAGTCGTGTTTAAAAAAACACGGGCATCTCAGTACAGAAAGAAAATAATGGAGAATTTGAATCAGTGTTCACAAATCTTACGGTTGCCTTAGTAAATACAATGACCACAATGAACTGTTCGCACGCAGTGTTGCAACGTAGGGGATTTATGCAGAGTCACGCTTCCATAGAAACAGACGCCTATTTCATTTCCTCCACGGAAAATGTTCAACTATTAACAATGGAAAACTAAACCGTTTCATGGGGTTCCCACGAGTCAATTAAATATAGGGGAGGGGGATAAAGTGGGGAGAAAACTACTGAGTCGAAGACACGGACCATTTCTGGAGCGATTGTTTTCAACTGTTTGCACTAATTTTTTGTCTCACTTTTAAGAATAGCTTTGAAAGAAAAGAAATCTTAGAAGAAAGTCTTGCAATAAGAAACGTTTTTAATTTAAAAGTGTTTTTGGAAAGCGTCAAGCAAAACTGTGAAAAGAGGTTTCTTCAGTCTGCCAATCTGGTTATCTTGTTGATTGGCTCTGTACGTGTCAGACGTACGGACAAGCCAAATGATGGAGGTAAGAAGACTGATTATATAAACATTTACTTCAGCTTAGAACAAATATTTTGTAGTTTTTTTCAACAACCCCCATGTTTATTTTGTGTGGGGTTAATTCACAGTGTAATTTTATGCTACACAGGCCATTTAGTTGTCCAAGAACAAGCTCGTTTGTTGAAATTCAGACTTTTTGGTTGATCATGATCCAACAAAAGATAAGAAAAGTAACTTATTCATTAATCACCCCTTTGTACCATTTTTTAGATGATCTCTCCCAACACGGCGTGCTTTGAAATGCTTTAGTCGAGTGACTGTTTGTAATAAGTGGCTAACCAGACCAGCTCTTGTCTAACGGTCAAGCGTTGTTTTGATAGGTAAAAAACCATGAAAGAGTACGTGGTGCAAAAAAACGCAATTTTGATTTGAAAGTAATTTACATTTTGTTAACCATTTATCGTGTATGTAATGGATAACAGTGACTGAACACGATGTATAACTTATTAAATCATTACTTCAAATAATTATTACATTTACTTACACGGGCATATAGGGAACTCTTTGTTTTAATGGACCGAGGGAACTTAATGTGACTTGGCAACCAGGTATTCTCTGGAGTTGAGCATGTGTCCTGTGCTATTTTTTTTTCAGCAAAGTATAGGATCGTCAAGGTATTTCGGTCATTCATTTTCAATCTATTTCCCCGTCTCCTCGTCTCTTTAGGCTTTTTCACATAACTAAAATCGTCGCTTAAAGGAAGGTTTCAGGCCGTGGACGAAATTAATGAGGATGCACTAGGGCAGATGTAAACGATCTCGAAAAGGGACTTTACATACTAATAGAAGGCTGGGGAAAGTATGGTGCGAGGTACCAATTGTGGAGGGAGTACTTTGACAGAAACTAAGGTGCCTGATTATTATTTGCAGGAATTGTACTCTAGAAATTTGCTTCATGCCAAACTTGAGGCTCTTGAATATCCTTAAAATCACTAATGGTGCATTCATATCTTGAATTGTGTACTATTAACCCTAGTTGCATAAATAGATTAATGGCTGGCGTGATAGAAGCCCTTGTCAATGGCAGGATCATCCACGGCAAGATAACATCATCGACTCATAGAAAAATGAGTTACCATCCATCAGAAAACATCATTTCTTGTGAGTGAACGATTGAAAAGCAATGATGAGGATGTCCATTATCAGCAGGGAAACAGTTGATATAATTTTGTATCAAATTAATCTGTTGGCCTAACATTGATTGTGACAAATGGATTGGACATGATGTGGAACCCGGATCAGTTATTTAGATATCACCTTCATGGGCCTTTACTAAACGGAGCTGGATGGAGAAATAACGGACCTGTGGCTTAGTTACATATTCTGGTAATAAATTTTTTCCCTTAGGAAAGTTGTGTCATGAAGAAAAGAAGAAGAAGAAGAAGAAGAAGAAGAAGAAGAAGAAGAAGAAGAAGAAGAAGAAGAAGAAGAAGAAGAAGAAGAAGAAGAAGAAGAAGAAGAAGAAGAAGAAGAAGAAGAAGAAGAAGAAGAAGAAGAAGAAGAAGGAGAAGAAAATCGCGAAAGCAACTGTCACAGATACAAAGAGTAATGATTTTATTTTATTTGATAAGAAATAACTCTATGGACATCTCTGTATACAATTTACATTAAAAATACGCATCCAGCATTAAAATTTACACCAATTTGAGTGATAAAAGTTGATTAAATATGATAAAAAAATGTCAAGCTTATCAATACAGAAGAACAATTTTCCTAAATTTTTCTATTTATTTCAGTTGATAACTTCACCAAATACTCCATTAATTTAGAATGGAGAATAAATGGAAGGATACGTTGAAGAACAAAGCAAAAAAGTTTAGGAAAAAATCAAGATGGAAAAAAAAGAAGATAAATGAAGGAGAACAAAGACAGCTGGGGGATAATGCTTTGATGACTGAATAATGATGCTATGAATTCATAAGAGTTATTGATTTTGACAAAAATCCAGGAAATCTTAGCAGCAACTTAATATGATGGAAAACACAGTTTAACAGATAGGTTGCTGAAGGGCATAAAAAGCAAAAAATACTGTGATGACTAGATGATGACGCTATAAAATTTTTCACCAAAATATCTATCGAAAAATTCAGGAAGTGTTTGCCTCAGGCTAATGTAATGGATCGAAAAAAGTGGTTTAAGGTCATATAAAGTCAGCGAAATATTTTGCTGACTGAATAACGACTGTATAAGATCGTATTTTAAGGAACAATGCTCGAAACTTTTGCATCAACATGATAACACATCAATAACGATTTAGCGATCTAAATAAATTCTGTTGTGGTGACCAGCGATCCATCTTCCCTTTAGAAACAGAAAATGTAGGATTGAAGAATCAGCTATAACGCAGATAAAAGATTCTGATACATTCTGCAAAATAAATGCTCTTCAAGCCAATTTCATGTAACTAATACGAGATTCCGACTCGAATCGAATATTCTTTATATATTCCCTTCCATCTAGTCTCCGCAATAAACTTTGAATCTTTTTGTTGCTTCTCCATTCTTCTCCCAAACCATTTTTTTCTTGTTGGTGCTAGCAGATAGCCCCCCCTACTTTAATTTTGAAATTGTTTGGTAATCTTGTCAACCCTTTTTTCATCTACCTTTTACTTCTCTTTAACAATTGATTTAGAAACTACTTCCGATTATCTAGGCCTGTCAGTGCTTCACTAAAGATCGGTTAATTATGCATTTCAGGAATACGTTTCGTACTCAGTCAGTTCCTAAAACACCACTAAGGCGAAGAGTTGAACCGTCTTAGTTTGACACTTAGAAGTCTTTCCTATCCTAGATTGGACGGTATCCAAGGGTGAATAACTCAGTTTGCCCTGCTTATTCCTTTATAACTTGAGAGTGTATAGTGCATGCCTTTTCCCACTCGTACATTGTCCCGGAACTTGAAATCAGCTGATTCCACACGCTGTAATGCTGACTGTAAGGTCACCTATGCAGATAGTCAACGAGCATTTACTGTTGCGCAGGAGACTTTTACCTTTTGCCACAATTTCTCCTTGGAGCGTAATAGTATGCAACGAACGGTGCAACGTTTCGTCCAGGCCGTCCTTTAAACAGCCATCCGCCCGGAAGTTTCCAGTTGCTTTTGATAATACAATAATTTATGCTGCACTAATTCTGAACACGAGCATGTTGTCGCTGGATACATTAAGTGTTTATGAGAGTTTGAACGGGGGAAGGAAGGTTGGTCCGTTCTTAACCAACCCATTTCTCCCAACCACAATAAGGCTTTTGCTCAGATTTAATACATTATCACTTCGTTCTGGAAAACGATGTGGAAAATTTGATATTTCCTGGAGCAGCCTGTGGTATGACGCACTCCATGTTATTCAACTCAGAAATGATAATATCAATTATTAGAAACAATCAACCAAAGCTGTCAACATTGGTAAACATGGGTTTCTTAAGCTTTTAAGTGATTCTTGCTGGCTATCTATCTATCAATGCAAGTATGTGTCACATGTACAGGCCTCAACAACAGGTAACCAAGACCGATAATATGAAATCTGCATATTTTGAATTGGACAACGGGTGAGTTCACACGTACTTAATTGTACAAAAAAAAAATTAACAGAGAAATGAATACATATGAATATTCTACTGAGCTGGTCACAAACACGAGATCTGGACACAATAATTGCCATCTTCTATACTTTCTACTCATAAACAAGAGGCAAATAAAATTCACTATCCAGGAACAAAATCACTTTGCACGGTAAAATCTGGAGGAAATGAAAAAAGAATAGTCGAAAAAATATTTGGAAGAAAATTCAAAACGAAGGAAAAATTATTTTCCTTCCTGGTCTTTTTTTCATCTTCGAATCCTGTAATTCTTTTTTGATATTCCGCTGAGACCAACACAGAGATTCAATTTCTTCTTTTCCTCCCCTTCTATCAGTTATTTTTGCTTCTCTCTCTTTATTGTTACATTCATATTTTTGTTATTCTTTTCTTAATCGCTCACATATAAGATTTCTTCTTCTTCTTTTCCTCTTTCTTTCGTTTAATTTTCTTCCTTACTAACTCTTTTGCAATTTTTTTATCTTTCATATTAACAAGTTTTATATTTTTCAGCGTCAACAACATTCATATCTTTAAACTTCACTTTCTATCTTCTTTCTCATTCGTCTTTTTCTTCTTATCCCTCTTTTAATCATATCTATATCATTCTTCCTTTTTATTCTTTTGTCCCTTCTCTTCCTATATGTTTTCCCCTTCTTTTTCTCCACCTTCTTCTTTTTCTCCACCTTCTTCTTCTTCTCTATCTTCTTCTTCCTCTCCTCTTCCTTCTTCTTCTTCCTCTTCTTCTTCCTCTCCTCTTCCTTCTCCTCCTCCTCCTTCTTCTTCTTCTTCTTCTTCTTCTTCTTCTTCTTCTTCTTCTTCTTCTTCTTCTTCTTCTTCTTCTTCTTCTTCTTCTTCTTCTCACGAATTCTCTTGATTGCCAGTTAACACTTCCCCTACCTCGAAATATCTGCATCCCCCCACCATTTAACAAATTTTCCCGCGAAGAAACTGTACAAATTTTTCGTGACCTTAACTGTCCAGCCGAAAATGTGTATAATGCTCAGCAAGGCGGAAAGAAATTGTCTATTCCTATGTAAAACAGACTTGAAGGGAAGAAGACATTTAACAGAATCAGTTCGTTTTGCAGCAGATTGCTCACGACTCTCTGACATATACAACAAACGTGCCTCACTGCACTCACATCCCCTCTGCTACCCATAGATATATTTCCCGTATACATATCCATCTATTCATCTCTCTCTCTCTCCACCCCTCTCCTTTTCTGCTGCCAATAGATATATTAGATCTGCCAAAGTGTATAAATATGTATGCACTCTCGTTCCTCTGTTTGTCCACACAATATCTCCAAAAGTTGTCAATGTATTTCAATGGGATTTTGTGAAACACTGGTCCATTAGTGAACAAAGAATTGGCTAAATTCCTGGGTGGATCCAGGAATTGGTTCTTGATTGAAAGATAATTCTTTCATTTCTTTTGTAGCAAATTGTTCACGACTTTCTGGTATCTGTAATGAACCTGCCTCACTATATACGCATCTGTCCTCTGCTTCACAGAAACAAATTTGGAATAGCTATATGTATCCATTCAGTATGTCTACCCACACAATATCTCGATGAATTAAAAAAGATCTGGATATGTGTGCCTTGAGTTGAATAAGAATTAGGTTGCTTACAACTGTCTGACTGACATATGCAAGGAACGTGCCCCACTTCATTCAGACCTCTTCTCTGCTGGTCACAGATATATTACTCCTGTCAAAAGGCCTGGAAGAAGTATATGAATTCACTCTGTCTGATGATGTCTTTCACACAGTACCTCCAAATGTGAATGGAAATTTTGGAACAATCGGTCTAGCAAAGGGAAATAATTGATCAAATTCGGGGACGGATCCTGGCATTAGCTTCTCATTAAGAGATACGTTTCAATCGTTAAAGTGATTTATGTATTCACTAATGAATATTAGTCAACACAATATCGCCAAAAATTCGCCATCAATTTTTTATGGAATTTCTTGATCGGCAGACCATGTATAATAAAGAACTAGATAAATTTTGCTGGGATTTACGGATTTTTCATTGTTTCCACTCCTGCTAGCACAATATCTCCAATAGATCCAAATAATTTTCAATTACACACCGTTGGCAATAAGCAAAGAAAATCTTGGGATGGATCCAGGATTTTTTTGATTGAAATATATGTACGATATAGTGAGAGAATCATTCGAGAGTTGTAAAGTTTACAACTCACATTTACTTCCCCTGCAGTAAATGAGTGTGACACACCATTGGTTATCAAGGGACACATGATAGACTTCGATGAAAAATCCATTTTTTGATTTCATTCTATTATTTTAGTATCTGAAATTACTGAAATTAAGTTGCATTTTGTTAGTTTCCTAATTTAGGCATTGGTCTTGAATATATATATATATATATATATATATATATATATATATATATATATATATATATATATATTTACATATATATATATGAAATCTGCAAGAAGAATGCATAAGATATGGCTGGACAACGATTACGTATTGCATCAAAATAAAATGACTATGTTTTATTTTCAACCAGAGCTTTGTAATACTAAAGGAAATACATACATCCGTGAATTACCCAATATATTGGAGTGACATATCAATAACAGTATTTTTCAAAACAATAAAACTTCTACACGCTGGGTTAAAAGAGTTTTAGCATAACTCGTGTAAAGTGTTTGCAGAGAAATGAACTCTGAAAGAGCTTTTCAGTTTCAATGTTTTTTTCTAGTCTGCCTCAGAAAGTAGAAAGGTTGTGTTGCGCTATTCAATTGATGCCGAGTGGAGATTTCCTGTGTTTTGATTTTCAAACTGGACGTCAAACATTGGACGCGGACTCTGTTGGGGAAATCAAGTATGAAACAGCTACGAAACAGGCTTTTACTTGCATGTATTTGTACACTTACAGACTCAAACAAGTGCGCCCGTGCACAGACATATCAACTCTCTCTCTCGCGCGCGCGCATGCACGCACACACTCATATAATTGCATATTTATGTATGAAAGAACAAATAAAATATACAAGTCTGTTATAAGTGTATGAATGTATTAAGAAGATCTCAGAAAAAATGCTCAATAACATCAGCAGAGAATAGATATTTTTTTGATATATCATTACAGATTGTAAATTCTGTTCCACTTTTAAAATATCTTCAATTGAAGACGTTCATTTGTTGTTTTTTTTTTGTTTTTTTTTGTGTGTGTTTTAAAGTGAAGCATAATGTACGATCCTTAATAAGTCTTTGGACAATCTTCACTCATATACATACACATATGTGTGTGTGTGTGTGTGTGTGTGTGTGTGTGTGTGTGTGAGAGAGAGAGAGAGAGAGAGAGAAAAGAGAGAGGGGGAGATATATAATCTATGCTGGATCAATAATCTGTAGCTTGACATGTATTTATCTACTGAATTTTGATCCCAAAATTATTCAATCAACATTCACCACTGAATTGAGTGCATTGACAAGGAAAGAGATTACATCGGAAAATGAATGTTTTGATGTGTAAGTTCTCACCCCTCATGAATCGATTTGGGACTGACTAATGTACGTAAGTACACGCTAACAATCAAGAACACATTCACAGACATCTAATGACAGTGGTTACCTACTGCCTAAGGATAGATATGACTGACATCAGTTTATCAAATAAATATAGTAGGCAACAGATATTTAAGTATGTCATCGCATAGCTGAATTTATCTGGCTTAGGCACACATGAGTTTATGCCTGGGGTTCTAGGAATATCTCATAACAACTTTCAATCTCTCGGGCCAATATATTGGGTAATTCACAGATGTATGTATTTCCTTTAGTATTACAAAGCTCTGGTTGAAAATAAAACATAGTCATTCTATTTCGATGCGATACGTAATTGTTGTCCAGCCATTTCTTATGCATTCTTCTTGCATATTTCAGATTGATCATGTGCCGAAATAATACATCCCTTAAAAGAACCCTTAATTCAGGGTTTGGACACCCATTTGCCTCTTTGAAATGGATCAAGTATCAATGAGTAGATGATAGGTCAGATAAATGATATGAAAAGGCTCAAAATGTGAAACTTATTCCCTCTGATATGTCTGGTTACATTTTGCCTTTGATCAATAAATAACTCATTTGTGCTTGAGCAAGAATGAAAATCAATAACCGAAAATTTATTTTAACAAGGTATATTTTGAATTTATTAAAGAAAAAAAGGTTTTTTGAATCATAAAAAGGATAGTATCACTATATTTGTCCGTTGACTGAAGGTAACTTACCCCTACAATAACAATGACCTGAGTATTCGAGAAATAACGGTCAACATCTTCACACCGAGCAGACACCATGTCACCAAAATGCGACAACCTTTCCAATTGACTGACATATATACCTATCTCTTTATCTCTCTTATTATATCTGCTTATACACATATTTGCATGTAAAGACATGTTAGTTACATATTACACTAATGCACTCACACACTCACATACACACTCTCTCTCTCTCTCTCACACACACACACACACACACTTAAATCGAAATCTAAAAACGTAATCGCTTGTTCTTTTTTACGGCCATATCAATCACATTTGATCTACGAGCATATCTGAGTGTGTAGCCTTAGCGAAACTTTCATAATTTGCATACATAGCCAAAACTTATGCCAGAAAACGAGGTTTATTCAGGAAAGAAATTTCGCGTACTTGAAGATTTTAAGCCACTTAAAATATATATAATGAGGTCGTTGATCATTAAGATCATTTCTTTTTTGTTATCGACTATCGAACTGATCCTTCCTGAGATGTACCCCAAAACAAAAATGGGTTGGTTTTCTATAGATATTGAGTGACAAAGTGTCTCCCTATAAATAATACATCCAAATGGATTGCTTTAAGTAACAAGACTGTAGGCATGATACACATTTCATATTCTAAATACAAATCTGCAAAGTATGTCTATATAAAATGGCAAGAGAAAAACCAATATTTTTGCATTCTTAAAATTAACCTCTTGCAATCCTATACAATCGGATCTATTCACGACACGACTGCTCATTCTAATCAAACACTTTGTTTTATACTAACTATTCTACTCAAATGGAAACAACGGCGTCAAATGATTCGCATAAATCCAATTCGTAATACCAATCAATGATTCATACATTGAATTCAGTGTACTAAAAGAGGTTTCAGGCTGTTTCAACTTGAAATTAGGATCAACATGACTGGGGATCAGTTTTTTTTAATTATTATACCAAGTAATGAACTGAACCACTAATTATCAATGAATTACACATTTCTATATAGAATAGCAATTGTTGATGGTTTTGCTGCACAAAATATGGCACAGTCTGTTTTAATTATATCTGTTGAGGAAAAAATCTCTGTAATTGAAAAGCAGCATTTATGTAATTAGGGTGTGATGATAGTCTGTACACTGGATTTTGAAACTTCTTTTTTTTCACAAAAGATGTAGTGAAAGATATATTTGCTCATAGTATTTGCCTGTTTCCTTTGAGATCTCTTCAATTGTGATATGGCAGTCAAGTCAATTCTAGCATATAATATTGATTCTATGCCTTGAATAAAAACGTTCATTGTTAGAACGGGTCAGCCTCAGATTAGGACTGATCCAACTTTTTACAAACTCATGCCATCCTAATAATACTTCATCGAATCAGCAGGTTTTGTCAGTTTTGAGTCACGTTGTAGGGATGAGAGATTTGAGATTAGTCAGGTGCACACAGGTGTTCGACACATTTTACATCGATGGAAATTTATAATATCCATCCATGTCGTCTGCATACTCCCCGAAGTACTTCATACTATTAGTTTTACATTCCGAAGCCATGTTGATATCTCATTCAAGGGACCCAAAATTCGATGACATGAACTTTTAATTTGTTCACCTTCCCCAAGACATGCTGGGGAGTAAAAAAGAGGGGAACAAAAAGGTTCCGGTGGAGGTAGATGTTGTCTACACAACTCAGGACCACTCCCCCACCTCGTTGATCACATTTGAACAAATAGTTTCTTGTGCTTCTATTTTTAGAGAAATAATTCATGTTTATTTAATAAATGAATTCTCTCATTGGTGAGGTGGATATCCAGTAGAGTTATAATGTACGTGAGGTTTTCCCCAAAATGTAAGAACTTCATAAATTTGTTTTCGAAAGGGACAAACCTGATTTTGTATTTTCCCACCTGGTCATCTTTCCACTCCGAAAAGCTGAAAGAAAGTTTCTTACTACAAACTGAAACAAATCATTTACCCTCTTCAGTCTCTTATTTCTTTTTTTTACAGTAACAAATCGAATGAAACATCATAATTATAACTTTTGCTTTGACTGGAATCTTTCGTTCTTTGATGAGATACATATATCAACAGCGTTGTTATGGAAATTTATGGCAGTTTCGAAATGTCTTCAGGGAAAAACGTGGTGCTTTCAAAAGCACTTTAACATGTCTGCACGTATTGCATTTTAGATAATTGTCGGAACAAGTGACGATCTTCAGCGTTGTGCAGAGCATCAGTTGAATCCTATCGTTTTCCAAAATTATATGTATATATATATATATAGTTGCCAGATAAACCAGCTGTATTAAATCCTAGCACAGAGCTCACCATAGTGGGGATAAAATCCCTTTGGGTGCTACTACAATGTCGAAATTGACTTTTTTGGAAATATTCAAATTGAGCTGACCTTCAATTGACCTTCAACGTCACCAGATGTTAGCTCTGCCAATACCCTGTTCACCCCGTGGTCAAGTTTCCCAGGTACACAATTTTGCAGTTCGTAACGTTCAGCCTTTAAATCTAATAACACTAAAATTGACCTGACCACACTAAAATTGACTTGACCTCAAATTAACCTTTAGGAGGACCCGGATGTCTGCAATACATACGTTCTCTTCATTCTGTTCATCCGTGTACACATTTTGGAGCTCGTAGGGCCCAGCCGTATCTCTTGGATTTGTGAACGCTTGAATTGACCTTTGCTAGTAAACAGAGGTTATCACAATCTATCCTCTGGTCATCTCAGTGTCAAATTACCCTACTATACAAATTTACCGGCCGTAGTTTGCTACAGTCTCCATCAGATGGGAAACTGCCTAAAATTGAATTCATCAAAAAATGCAAACATTGACTTGATCCCACCAAAAGGTTATCCAAGGTCAGTACAACCTTATCTATGTTCATCTTTGGGTCAAGTTACCTTTCTACAGAAACCTACAGCCCCTAGGATGTAGCTGTCTCAATTATTTTTGAAAAGTCAAAAAAATATTCTGAACTTAAATTGACCAGTAATGGTCATCAGAAATCATCACTCCTCAGCTGCTTGTAGGGCGTAAGCATTTATTAAGGGCAGGCCAAGTTTGAGGCTATAAATTTATGTTCAATGGTAATTTGACACCAGTATGAACATATGGTAGTTTGTAATTTCTCATAAACTCTAAAAAGCAATTTAGATTCAGATCAATTTTGACAAAGTCTTACAGAGACTTCTGTATCGTTATGGGCTTATTTACAATTGTAACTTGACTGAAAGGTCAAGGTAGGAAGATGGAGTTGACTTAGTAGTTTTTTAAGATATATTCAAAGTCGGGATAATTTTGGAATTTTCTAAGAGTGTCAGTTTTAGCATTTTCAAATATAACAGACACTGACAGCTGCACTGTATCTGGCTGTGTACATGGATGAACTGACCAAATTATTACCATAGAACAGAGGATGCAGACATCAGGCGCCGTCTATTAGGTCAATTCAAGTTCAAGACGATTTCAGCAGTGTCGATCCACAAGATGGGTTGCTTTACCCACTTTGAGGAACTCTGGGTTAGAATTTAATTCCTGTCTTTTTAATGTTGATAACTGTTCCCCACTAGTGTATATATATATATATATATATATATATATATATATATATATATATATATATATATATATATATGCATGCATGCTAGTGTGCATTTATATATATATATATATATATATATGTGTTTATATATATATATATATATATATATATATATATATATATATATATATATATATAGCTTTAGAAATGTATAAATGATCCGACCGAATGATTATAAATTGCGTTATATCATATTGAAACTCTTATTTGAACTGACATCCCATAATTACACAGTTAATACATCACTTGGCTTAAACAACGAAAATAGAAATTATATATATATATATATATATATATATATATATATATATATATATATATATATATATATATATATATATAATTAGATATTTGAGTCATCCACAGAGAGCTACTTCGTTGTATTACAACTCTTCAGTGTAGTTATAGGCTATCCATAATTCCATCAAAAACCTCTGCTTCAGACCCAGAGGCTGGCATTTTACCTCTGCCCTATGCAGATCTGGGCGGTCGGTAAGGTTGAATTTAAGCAATATATTCATTTATGCACAATTCCCCATCCACCGGAGTGCTCTATTCGAAAGTTGGAAGATATATATATATATATATATATATATATATATATTGAGCATGCATAGAGAAATATTAACAGAAAATTACAAAAAATATTACCTATCCGTCGTATACATTAAACATATATATATATATATATATATATATATATATATATATATTTTTCGAGTTGTGGTATCCATGCTGGAACAGTACTATATATTAGGGATAGAATATATACGAATACGCTGTCTGAAGATTGCAGCAGCGTTGAATTTAGTTACCCTGAAATGTTGATTTCTATGTCTCCATTATATATATATATATATATATATATATATATATAATGATGCGTTCAAGTGTGGTTGATAGCCATGAACGGAATAATCTTAAAAAGTGTAGGTGTTGGTAATTGATATTTCTGAAAGCAATTTCATTTTTCGAAAATCACCATAATTATTGCAACAATATTTTCTTTTCGTTGACTTTATACGGCGAATTCTTTGAAAGCTTGTCATGCAATTATTTTGCAAATTCACAACGTCGCAGTTCCGCCTTCTCTCTGTGTCTTTAATTTTAGACAAGTATATCTTTATATTGTTTAGTTTGCAAATTCAGGCTTATTTGTCCGTCTGAAAATCAGTCATTCACTCAGAGCAACAGTTCCAGAAGTGGGTATGTTTACCCCCTTGGTGGGGTGCCGAGAGAAACAAGTGATGAAAGCAACCATCCCTAGCACTAAGCTATATGTTCCACTAGCGGACACTCGAAAGTGAATTATTTTCCGTATTTAATTTCCTTCACAGCCGTTTTCCTTTGGTGAATATCTCTGTTTCAACTAATTCCATTTTGGTTACTCTACCTTGTTTCTCTCTACCTTGTCTTTGTCCTTTCCGCGGTCTTTCTTTTGTGGTCTTCTGACACTCTCCTCTAATGCTACCCCAATGTTTATTGTTAAAGTGTGACAGATGCATGGAGAAACGGGAATGTGACGGACAAACAAACAAACAAGTTACTTATTTCTCTTTAATGTATTCTGCTGTCCTATGATCTCTCCATGTGATTTTGAGCATGATCCTTTGTTCTGTACGTTGCAAGGTTGTCGGTCAATCTTTTCGGTTCGGTTCTTTGTTTCAGCTCCATAGGTGACTATCAAGAAGATGTATCAGTTGCAAACTTTCAGACTAAGGGATTATCTTGTACTTGAGGGTTGAGCAGATTCTACCAAAGGCTCGCCAACATGGAACGATTCTTCACTTGATTTCATGGAAATTTGTTGTCATAGGTAGATGTAGAGGTGTACTTTTTTTCAAGAAAGCATTTTCGATTTTGTCAGTGTTTTTTTCCTGAATGTAGTTGTTTTCATTGAGTTCGTCGATGTTACTTAGTTATTCACCATCTATTTTGATTCTTTTATTTTCTCAGTGTAAAGTTCGAAAGATCATCTTGAGGCAGGCTCCGAAGTGTTTTGGTGAACTTGTATCACCTTGTCTTACCTGCTTTTTGAGCAGAAACGGCTTCGAGTCTTTATGCAGCTTGATAAAGGAATTGCTGTGTCAGTATTTATGTTGAGAGACTCTAAAACAAACGTTATTTTCGCTTTTGACCTTTTGAAAAAAAAACTATTTGTGAAGCGAACTTTCGATAAGCAGGGTCGGCCTGTCTTTGAATTCTATCAAACTATTTAAAAAATATATATAAAGTAGAAAGCACGTTTCCGTGGGAAAGGCGATTGTTTAAAATGGGTAAGAGACATTTCTTATAAATCATCGAGTTACTTATGGACAAAGAACTAATAAAAATGAAACTGCTCATGACTATTTTAGGTACTTATTTAGCACCAAGCAATTCCATTCAAGTAAAGTATATGTAAGGAGGGTTCTGGCTATTACTTAATGCTGCCTACTTGCGTTACTCCACCTATCATCAACTTTACTTCAGTCTTCTCCTGTAAGGAAATGGTAACAAAAGTTGACAAAAAAGATTATTTAGCAATTAATTTTTCAATTTCCTAAACCTAAATCATGAAACACTCGACAAAATTTCCAAAAATAATCACACCAGGGATTTCAAACCGTCAGGAGTAAATAAAAATGTTGATGTTATAAGTATTTGTGTGCGTTTATTCTATGTTTGTGTGCACACATGGACGAAAAAGAAACAAAAGGATATTTAAAATTGTCTAGCCAAACTTTAGTAGTAGTCTTACTATGTAAACAGACCTGTTTTGACTGAATCTGACCTTCATTTTTTTAGGAAATTTGAAGTGGAAGCTTGCGGCTCAGAATTCGTAATTTTTCCCCAAATACTGTGTGCAAATTATCATGTGAGTCTAATTTTTCCCCCAAATTCGTTTCAGTCGAATATCCAAAAAATTAGATAACAATAATTTTGGCCAGTATTTGATCCTGTTTCAAATCCATTACATTTTTAGTACCTCCTGACATTTGTCAGTTTTCAGCCTCTGTGGGAGGACAGGTTGTATTTACAGAATTGGTAATAAGAGTGATTAAATTATTAACATTATACCTATAGATTATTCTTAAAAATCGTCAACAAAAACTATTAACATATGTCTCTTCTCTTTTCAAGTCATTCTAGCTGGCTGGCTATATATACATATATATATATATATATATATATATATATATATATATATATATATATATATACTAGAGGGAAGAAAAAATTATTCAAATTTAAACTTATTATACCTAGAAAAAGTGATATCAAGTTGAAACACATTAAAATATGTTTCTAGTTGGAGTTTAATTTACAATGTAAGTGTGTGCCGAATTTCTCCCATATTTTGCGTTGGGCAGCGTTAATAGTTACTTTTTTTGTGTTTTTTTTAAAAACAGGTCTTCTTTAGTGATCACCTCCCAAGAAAGGGTGAGAGAAGTAACTTGATCATCTGTTTATTTTTTCCGATGCTTTAATCGACCACAGCCAACAAGGCTTGTTCTTAAAAGATATCAATAGTGTGACGGTTTCTTATGAGTCACTAACCAGACATGTTATCAACATTTGTAGTGTGAGTAGTAATAGTTTTGCCACTACTACTACTACTACTACTACTACTATATTCATGGATCTTAATGATAATTGCTAATAATATTTACGAAGATTAACATCATTCATCACAGAGCATCGAAGATTCAACTAGAAGCATTTAGTTTTGATTTATTAATTATTATTATTATTATCATTATTATTATTATTATTATTATTATTATTATTATTATTATTATTATTATTATTATTATTTCAATTGATTATTTATATTGCAATTCATAAATCCTATTTTCCTAAATAATTTGTTGGCTGTAAAGTGATAAATCATCTGAAAGTGGTAATGAGGCAGGATTTCCAATCGACTAATTAAGCCCCACCAAACACGCAACGACGTCATCAAATCCTAATGATTAATTACGAATGACGTGGCTATGAATATTTAATCACTTTCTGACCATTTTTACGATTAAAAAGTGTTGCACCGAATTTATTCATCTAATTCTCTACAACTTTTGTTTGTGTCATCGACATTTTCATTTCATTTATATCGGGAGGGGCGAAGAGGCACGGGGACGAAGCGCTTCCATTAAACTGTACAGCTTTTATGCAAGTTGAAACTGTATGACCCGCAATCGATCTGAATACCACGAATAAAAGTCAGTCGTAATTATAAACGGAGTTGTGATATATTTCTGCGTGATTTCCATATGAGTGTTGAATTGAAGCAAGTAATTAATTACTGTCGATTGATTGGACTTCATGGGTTTTTGTGGGTTGAAGCTAGATGAGCAGGGTATAGAATTCCAAGATTACGGTCTAAAAAAAAAGGTTACCTCACATGATTATAGAAATATCAGCTTTTAGGACCGCTCTTGGAGGTCACTCCCACTCGTGGGCATGATAACGCTAGATCTTATTAAAGATATATTATCAAGCAACTGAGCCATATAAATGAGATGAAGAGAGACAACGATCCATAACCAGTAAAGAAGACAAGTAGAATGGACAAAACCTAGGCCTAGATAAAAAGAATTATTTTCAAGCAATCAACGTTAATATCAAAATGCTTTCAACCAAGTCCAACTAAAAATAAAAGTCTCTGCTAAGTGCCATCTAAAAAAAAATTCTAATGTTTATTTTTACTGTAATAAGTATACATTCATCTGTTTTCTTTACGAAAGATCGCCAATATCTCTATTGTAATTTGCAACTCTCTCGATATAGATATAGATCTATCAATCTATCAATCTATCTATCTATCTATCTATCTATCTATCTATATATATATATATATATATATATATATATATTGAATGCCAAAGGAACAAAAAGTAACTTTAAAACTAGATAAGGACTGCTTTCAGAGCCCCTACCTCCCGATACTCTCCTATTACAAGTGCAAGTGGTTATAATAACGCCAGGCCTTGTTAAAGATATATTATCCTGCGACGAGGAAATATAGATGAGATGGGCGAAAAAATCTATCCACAACTGTTAAAAAGATATAACTGTATTATGTTTACTCTAATAACGAGGTGACAATAATTACCCAAACCCCGAAAGAGGAAACGATTTGTTTTTTTCTTCTTCCTATTTTAGAAAATTCTCTAAAATTGGTGAAAGCCTAAAATTTGGAGGTGAGGACACCTGCGTATGACCAATATTTTTCAATCTAAAGATACCTCGTTCAAACAATAAATACAGTTGAGGATTGAACCCGTAGACTTATAATATATTTTCTATGATGCATCCGAATTAAACTTGAATGTTGAACTGAAGCGAGAAGTGAATTACTGTCGATATAGGCATAGTCGAGAAAAATGAAAATGAAGATTAGATAGTTATGTTGTCTCAATTCTCAAAATAAAAAAGGTGGTTTATATGGGATATCAATATATTGATTTCTTGTTACTAAGATTGTACACAGACCATAGATGCTGGAGAACGATATGGGGCAACTTCGGCCACAAAGCGGGTTAATACTGTTTGGGCGGCTTCAATGAAAATTGGCAATATATCAGAAAGGACCTTACAACGCATGTGTGATGATGCTCTCTCCTGTCAGGTTACTCAGTCGACAATCAGACGCTATTGAATGACCTTGAGTACTGAGTGACCGCCACATTCACAGAAATTGATGTCATTCATCACATCTCAAGTTGGTTTTCTCTGATTAATTATCGCATCACTCGGGGTTTTGAGACATCCCCTCTTTAGAGTTATTATTTGACTCTTTGTGAATTCTGAATCCCCCCAAAGTTTTCAATATCCAAAACAGGGTATTTTGAATGTGGCCAGGCACCAGTGTCTTTGGTAGATTATATTTCTGTTAATATCAAATGGATGGATATTTTCCGAACAAACTTTGCATATATAGTTAAGTGATTTACAATTTCGATTTTCAAGTAGCCATTGAAATCTATTTTCCGTTCTCTGAATATTATTCACACTCCTTCCTCTATCTCCCCCGTTTTTAGAAACTGGAAATATCCAGAATGAAAGTTTTGTTTGATCTGAATATGAAGATGTTCCAAATGTTAGAAACTAAAATCAACGTTCAGGTCTTTTAATGAATTACTCATCGCAAAAATAAATACTAGTTGGCTTCGTTGTACTGAGTATATTTTACTTCAAAACCATCCCCTAGGTCCATCAAGTATGCATGCCATATTATTATCATTGGGCAAATCAGACTTTTGATATTTTATAAAAATAGATGGAAATTGCTGTGAGAACGAACGCAGGCCAGACAATTCTTTGGGCGAAAGGGGGAAGCCATCTCTGAATTTTGCACACATATACAGTCTATTTGGGGGGGGGGCACTGGAACCGTTTCAGGAACTGGGGAAAGTTAGAAAAAATTAATGAGTCGTTTAATCGAAAATCAACCATTGTAAAATGATATAACAGATTGGAAAACAAACACATTCAGGATGCTAAAACCAAAATCAATGTGAAGGTTTTGTAATCAATTTCTCGTTGCAAGAATAATTACGATCTTCCGAAATCAGATTACCAACCTTTGCGATGAGCATGCAAAAAATTCTGGTCTGAAAATTACAAAAACACGCTATTTTGTTTTCCTTACTTTCTTTATTTTTTCAGAAGTTCAATTTGAATAACGTAATTAACGTAATTATTACAAAGTTTGCATCTGAGAGAGAATGAAATTTTTTTTCTCCAGTAAATTTGTTGACAAATTAATGTGACTCCAACAAGATCGAAGAAACGCCTGTCTGATTTAATATATCAAATCAGTTTGTGTCGAACTGTTACTGAGTTGACTCTATTTCCCTAACTTTACATCATTATAGATTCAGACTTCTGGTTAAGACTAAAATGTGCGAACTGATGAATAACGAGAGGAGGGAAAAGAGAGACAATTTTCTATCCCTACATTATCATTCAATAGGATGAAGATATGGAGTGAGAATTTCAAGAAAGAAAAGGAGAAAAAGACAAAAAGAGAGGGATATAGAGGCAGACTGACAGACATTGACAGAGGTAAATAAAGAGAAGTTGGGAACACTCAAACGCTATATTGAAATATCTGGTGTCGCTAAACAGTTCATTCTAATTCGAATTAATCATTTTTCCTGTATAATTACGATTGTTTCTCTTTTTTCTCTATTACCCCCCACCAACTATCCAAGATAGAAATATGAATTTTCCTCCCGTACATTCTCTAAATACGTATGGGAAACATTTTTGGGGTGTTTTTTCTGTGCCTAGTGGCTTAAATAGCAGCGTTCAGATTAGCGCTTGATCCTGAAGCAACCATTCTTGTCTTGTTTATATTCACTTGAACAAATGTTCATCTTTTATTTTATTGATTGGTACAGATTGGGATCTACTTTTTATGAATCTTCATTGCCCTTTCAAAATGTTACAGTTGGGCTATTTTAATTAGAGCAATGACTAAAATTACACAGCATCGTCCTAGGTTTTTCTTTTAGTATAGATCCAGATGACTGTTTATCTTATTGATCTACAGATATGTTTTTCGGGGCAATTCTGTTATGCTCCTGAATTGAAAATCTTGCTGCATTCGAGGGTGGGGGAGAAAACTTGTACCGAGTAATCTGGGTTCCAATGCATTCAATTTCCAACATCATATTCAACAATTCATTAACTCACACCAATTAATTAACTCACGAATTAAGCAATATATAGTTACGTAGGCACGATTCCCCTTCCACCAGAGTGCACCATTCCAGAGTGGGAAGAACATTGCTATAGTCGCTTATGATGGACAAGTTACCCTACGTAAGAGTGGTCAATCCTAACCAAACTACTGATGTGATTTATAATTCACCCGATAGATAATATAGGGAGAAAGTTTCCAAAACACTTTAAATCCACCTTGAGTATTTACTATTCACTAAAACTACCAAATAAACAAAAAAATTGAATGAACTGTCGACGTATCAAAATCAATCGAGGAAATTTCATTTGTACACATGATCTTTTAAATTGTCTTTCACTCATATATGTAAATATATCTATATGTTTGTGTGTGTGTTTACGTGTAGTAAGAGCGAGAACAAGAGGAAGTGATTCATAAAAAGGGTACTTCAGATAGTTCAAAGAAGCTTGCATATATGTATCTCACTTTTGCGATACCACTGATCTCCCCTACTTATTTTCAGAGAAGATAAGTAGTGTTTACAGTTTACGAGGTTGTTTACTGTTACTAGATGGTCATTCTTCTAAGTAGTATACAGGCTCGTTGGTGATCTGGCTGCAACCCCCAGAATATAAAGAAAAAGAGTTTTATTCCGTTAAAACTTAACCCTTTATGGGTCAGCTACTCTCAGACACAGTGGTTCTCTCTTGTGAGTGAGGAAAAATTCTAAAATGTCAATTTCTCGTGGGAACAAACAAAGAACACGGGCACAAAGAGAAAAAATGTGAAAAATTAGAAGAAAGAATAAAAGAAAAAAGAGAAATAGAATTGATCACAAATGATAGAAATAAATGAATGAAAGAAATGAAATAATGGAAAGAAAGTAGGATATTCACAGAATGTGGAAATAAAAGATATATCGGTATCTCACATAAATGAACGTGTATCAAAACTAATAATCAATATAATTAATCAAAATTATCTAAAAAAACAGGTCTTTTATCAAAAAATATTCAAATTGATACCAGCACAAAAATTTGACAATGTTGGTCCAAAATGACAATGAAGACCTAAAAAGCACTTTAAAAAATTAAATGTTGCCTTGTGATGTATTTATGCTAATGTGCAAGGTCGTAGTCCCAAAAAATGTGACCAGGAGCGTCCACACACACACACACACACACACACACACACACACACACACACACACACACACACACGCAAGCATGCACAGACGGACGAGCAAAGAAAAAAAGCATCTGTATCCCATTTGACTACTCTGTCGGCCCATTTGTGGGGTCACGGTGATTCAATATAAAAAGAGAGAAAGAAAGAAAGAAAGGATAAACAGTGTAGCAACACTAAAAGAAAGAAAGAAAGAAATTCTCCCCCCAAAAAGTCAAAATAAAACACTAAACGAAAACCACTTTTCTTGTTTTAGCTCTCTGAGATCTCGTTCGATGAATCAATAACAATTGATTTTTCAAAGTGCAAAGCTTCTATTTTCGGAAGAATATTGATAAAAGCAAAAAATCAAACCAGAATAAATAAATACGCATAAATAGAAGGAGAAAAAATCGTGCTAATTTCCCATATTGGTAAAATTAGCAGAATGAGGTGAAGAGTCAGTTTGTGTCTGTTTCAGTCATTTTCATCCATATTCTTCGTTGTGGGAAACTTTTTTCCCTTATCGAGAAGATTCCATGTTCCACCTCTATTGTTAGAAGTTCAGACACACCTAATCAAGCAACCACGCCCGAACTTGAAAAGATTCCACCCTTTACCTAAAGACCAACAGACGAAACTTGAAACTTAATCCTAAAAGCAGTGTGCAAAAAAATACTGCCTTTATTAATAGTAAACAGTAAGAGGCCACGATAATCATCCATGGCCTTTGATACGTCATTCATAGAACAGTTCTGATTGGTTATTCGATAGAAACCGTCACATGACCAACCTTTATTTTTGTTTGATGATCAATTAAAAATGGAAAAGGTGGTGATCAATGAATTGATTTCATTTCTTGCCTGAAAATTTCTCACTCCCCCCCCCGCAAAAAAATAACACGCATGAACGCTACTGCACACGAAATAGGGGACCAATTTAGAAAAGACTTACACATAAAGCTTGAAAAATAATAAGGACTAAATGTTTAGATTTTCGGCCCTGTAGCTCGATTGATGCGGACTGTACGCGTGATAGGTAGATAAACAAACAATCAGACCGGCATTTAAACTCGGAAAATCTCAGTTGACAGTTTTAATGTCAGTTTTGGTCGTCTGTTTCAAATAGAAGAAAAGATCAAAAAGTTGGTGGCCAAAAGTGAGGCGATTTGAGGTCGACAGCCCAATTTACATTCAAAATGAACAATATTTAGCAATCCAAGTGCCTTCCTTATACCAATGCCTCAAAGATGGGACTTCCTTCTTTCGTCTCACCAGCATGTTATCTTAGATCTTCAAAGGTGATTAATCCTTGATACCAAAGCAGTGAATAACTGTCTATTGGGCGATTATGTAGATTTTTTCAGTAATTGCTGACTCGCTAGTTTCAATTGTCTTAAACTGAAAGGAAACATTTTTTATTGAATTTTACCACCATCCACCTTTATCCTAATTGATAATTTAATTATTTAACTTTCATTTTTGTGTATGGTAGCTAAACTCAGACTTATGAAGGTAGATAATAACAAAAAATGAACAATGATGATTTATGATGCGTAATCTGATGAGAAAAAAATGAAATAGAAATAAAACAGTTTTGAACTTAACAATGGGTTGAAATACACGCGAATCTATGTGGATTGGTGTATAAAATGTCCTTGTACCTTGGGAAACGAACTCATTAATCACCCTTCGTTTAATAACTACCATTTGGTTACAATATGTAGCCTGGGGAAGTTCTTGTAAAGTTCATCAGAAAGTCATTTCAATTGTTTGCTTAGGTAGAATATGCGCCGTTGAGCCGGAAGAGCCAATCAGCATTATAAGGAAGAATTCACAGCTAGGAATATCAAGCAGAACTGAATCTGAATATAGTCGCACATCCTTTTCCTTTCCGATGCTCAATGCCGATTTATTTTATTTGTTCTACTAAGATGGAAAGGAAGTACCGATGGGCGATCGGTTAACAGTGTGGAAAATGGACTGGGTAACAACAGTTCCAACTTCGATTGAGACTGGCATTAATGTCTTTGGGAAAGGCATGAATCCGTCTCCTCTCCTCAGCTATGAGCAAATAGCGTAGGATGAAGTGAGCGACGCCCCTCTGTGCACTTTTCGCTTCTCAATCTATTTTTTGCAAGTCGTAACATTCTCAAACAACTCCTAGACTAGAAGAAACCTGTGATACATGAAGGCCGAGCAGGGATGGCTGAATTCGTGGTCAGCATAAGAGTTTTTACTATTGCTCATTACTACACAGAAAAGTGTTACACGCTAGAAAATAAATATAAAAAAAAGTCGTTTATCATGATTGCAGATAAAGTTATAAACCGGCTATTATTATCGGAAGCAAATGGTCCGAAATAAAATGAATTAATTTTCCTCAAAAAATTCAAGAATAAATTTCACAGTATATTTGTTTTTGTTTTCTAAATGACACCGTCCCAAAGTGATCATAATAAGCTGCTTTCTTTCATGGATACACGTTGCATTCCATACATACGTTGGTTTCCATCAATCTTAATAATGTTTATATTTGATCATTTCAATCAAAAAGCCAAAGTTGTTAATGCAATGTCCATGCAAGCCAGGGTTTTGTGTACAGCAAGTCTGCCAAAAGCAACTTCATCATTCTGCACAGTTTGCTTTTCAAGAACCAAATATTCTGTTTTAGAATGTTTTCGTCCTGACCTGATCTTCCTAAATTTCTCGTTAAGATCTAACTGATCTTTTTACCAAATTATCTATCAAATGTGTACAATGCAGGATCAGTTGATGGCTGCTACTGATACTAAAAATGTGACAGAAACGGTGCACAAACATAGGGAAAAATGTTTTGTAGGATACTAAGAAAGTAAAGATGGAAAAAAAAGAAAGAAAGATGTGTAGTTTGATAAAACAATAGATGGGTGATGGAACAAAAGAAAGTTAGGAAGGTTAGCAAGAGAATAGGAAGAGATAGGGGGAAGAAATATGTTAGGTAGTTTAAGCAGGGGGTTAAAAGGTGGTTTCTGATGGTTTATCATCTTATATCATGTACGCAATTTGATATTCCAGAATCATCTCAGAATATTTAATAAACGAGGTTTTCCAAATTATTTATCAGAACTGTACAATACTGGCTCGGTTGATGAAGAAGTAGTTTCTTGGAAAAATAGTTAGGGAGGGTGAAGAAAGTCCGTATAATGAGGGTGTACGAAGGGAGAGTCGCGAAAAGAGAAAAAGAATAGTTCAACAGGATGGCTGGAAGTGAGAGAAGAAAATATAATCAAATATTATGATGAAAGGATAGAAAAAAAGAGAAAAGAGGGGAATTCAATAGTGGGAGGGACTGATAGCTACGACTGATACTATGTGTGATAGACATTGGTTTCACTTCATATATATATATATATATATATATATATATATATATATATATATATATATATATATATATAATTTGATTTTGCAAGCCCAATCCGGAAAGTTTAAGCGACCTGTTTTACAAATGACTTCCGACATCATAATTAAAACTTCATTAGCCTTGAAAGTGGGCTGCAGGCGGTTTCAGTAACATTAATTTCCTCTTAACGTTCGTAAATAGTACAAATTGAAATTTATCTGTTTTCTTTTTCATTGTCTATCCAGATTGTTGCTGCAGGATAAACATTGTACATCACGTTTTTTTAAGAAAGGAGATCGGAAAAAGGTCAAATATACTTTTAGAATCGGCTAACGTCCTTTGAGAGAGCTGTAAAGATATGAAGATATATTCTTTATTTTACAACTTTGGGTAATCTTTTGGAAAAGAACAACTTGGAAATTCATAAAATACATGCTTTTAGGGAAAATCCTCTATATGTGTGTGTGAGCACATATGTCTGTCTGTTTTTGTGTGTATCTGTGTGTTATAGGAAATCATGCACTTGATGCAACCTTATCTATTCAGGAAGACATGACACAACTGAGTGAGCAGGAACCATGAAAATGTCCTTCAACCAAACTAAATGTCACACTCCTCATAAGTGAAATGAAATTTCCAATGAAAACCTTCAGCATGAACAGATCTGAAATGTAAGCAAACCACAACTGGAGATTGAGTAATCTCAAGAGCTAAAGATTAGCAGACACCACCGAAGGAGTTACAGTTGACAATACACTAGTGTTCAGTTAAAACTTTGATTTGAAAATCTATGAAGCCAGCAAAATGATAAAAATTTTAAGGCATGCTTTTAGATATGTGGATCGTGACATTTCACACTCATGTATAAAACTCTATTCCACTCACACGTCAAATATGCCTCTAATGTTTGGTCACTGCATCTGAAAGTGATTAAGTAGGGAAGCTCCAGTGATGTGCTATAAAGGTTCTCCTTGCACTTCGAGATGAAACCACAAAAGAAAGATCACAGAACCCCAACTCCCTGAACCTCGAATACGGAAGAATTAGAACTGATCTCACACTTCTATACGAAATCAAACATAACACTGTTAAGCTGGACACAAACACACACTGTTAGCGTTGTGAGCACAATGCTCACATGCTTCAATCTTTCCTGAGCAAATGAAATAGAGATTGCAATCTGCAAAACCAAATATAGAATCATACTGGCATCAGATAGCGATTCTATACAACAGGAGTCATCCCTATCTGGAACAATCTTTAATACAACACAGTTTATGCTAAAACAATCATTGCTTTTAGAACAAAATTACATACTGATCCAGCTACGCCACACGTATAAATTTTTAGAGTGAATTTTTTTCCAGTTTCAGCTAACGCATTTTATGGCCTAAAATTACGAATAACTAGACAGTGATCGCCACAAGCATTACCAAAAATATCATAAGGGAATCGTTGGACAGTATATCAAAACTTTCTTCCTCTAAAATGCACTGAGTGTTGAGTCTGAGTAGTTGTTTGTGGGATCGATGTATATGTAACAGTGAGATTGTGAATTTAGTTATTTCGTGAATTTCCCTAGTTTCACAATCAATGTATTGATATTTAACAGAAACTTTGATACTGTCCGTATTTCATCCACACTGAATGTTCAACTACTATGGCCACGTGTCAAACTAAACTATATATACACTATAATATCTGATGAACAATATACTTGATATTTACCGAGTTTACTCTAATTACGTACTAGTTCACTACTTTAGAATGATTACAGATATAATGAGCGGTCTACATCTTATGAATTTATTATTTTCATGGAAAGGTTTCCTTTGCTAAAATCATTTATTCTTGTGCATTCCCTTCCTAGTTCAACGTACGAATAACAGTCTATGTTATTCGGCTAAACTGTGTGTGCCATCATAAACGAACGATTTCGGTTTGGATATGATGCATTCTTCGAAGAAATCTCTGATATCTTGAATTGTTGTATGCATGACCAGTTAGAAAATGGTGCAAGGTACGAGACAAAAAAAAAAATCAAATATTGACTTCTTTGCCTGGAAAAAAGGTTCTGGTTTTCTATAATGCGTCATACAAACGACCAAATGAATCATTATGGCATTGTATAGATCAAAAACATGATATGGGTCCCAAAATTGATTCGGATCAGAAGCAAAGATTTACAGACCACACTGCCATCAAAATTCAATTCAGTTAAAAAGGTTTTCGAACGTTTTAAACGAACTTTTATGTGCTAAAAGATGTCTGAATTTTGAATTCCATCTTTGTTTTGATAAAATTGAGTTTAATTTTGATTACGGCACCATCTAAACATTTGCACTTTTGAATTGAATCAGTTTTGTGGTCGAGATTCTACACTAGATCTCTCAGCCAAAAAAAAAAAAAAAAGAGTTTGGTCAGATCCCAGTTAACAGATGTCAAGGATTTCATGAACTTATCATCATCATTATCGTTGTCATCATTCAAAATATACCTTCCTGAAGATTTGCTGGAGTGATTATGAGTATTGCAGAACCAATATTTTGAAATTTCGCCATCTTATATTTTGCCAGCCACTATTCTTTTTAGGTTGGAGATTCGCGTTATGATTCGTGATATTCATCGATTGTCTGACTTTCTTTTAAGATGGTCCATCTATTGCCATTTGAGTTTTTCATTTGTTTCTATGATATATCTGGCCCTTGTTTTTCTTTAATGCAATATGCTGTCTTGTTATCTCTCTATGTGATATGAAGCATGACACTCACGTTGGACACTTCTTAGTTTGGCAGACGTTCTTTTGGTTAAGTCTTACGTTTCAGCTCCATAAGTGTCTATCGAAGAGACAGGTTAGACGTGGACCCCTCCTCTTAAAACTAATGGTATCTTTTGCACTCAAATGCAGTTACTTTCTTTATGGTAACAAATGGGATTTAGACATTACGAAGAATAAGAAAGAGAAGCATGGAATTTCCGAGGCACAAAATGAGAGAATGATACTCTGGGGATGTTGGGCAAATGGGTTGGATATGAGGCAAGAGGAGGAGGTGGAGTAGCAGTAGTCAACCTACTTGGTAGATGGCTGATTGCAAGGCGTAAGAGAGCAAGATTTGCTGAAAGCAACTGAAAAAAGGAGACTGTGAGAACCATGACTACCAACGTTTTGAAAAGAATCAGTACAGAGAGAGAGAGAGAGACAGACAGACAGACAGACAGTTAGGCAGACAGAAATTTCAATAGTTTTTTCACCAGCCTCCAATCCTTGTTCTTGAATATAAGTTTACTCAAAGTATATGTAAAACATCGGGAACAATGAGAGTCAAACTGCCACAGTGCACATGACGTATCGATAAGGGGAAAAGATGGATACATGCCTTCCTCAGAGACATTACTGTGAAGTGAATGCGAACTGCTGGTGGTTGAACACTTTTGATTCCATTCTCTCCGCCGTTAATCACTTGGCCACTTTCCCATCTTCAGCCTCTTAAGGTAGTTTACATATTGGTTTGCATTGACAAAAGGTTAATTAGTATGATGTCATTTTAAAAACCCTCACTGGAATCAAAAGGGAGGTAAACAGTGTCGATTCTATTCGGCATTTGACGATGAAGGAATGCGAACAACTTAAATGTTATATGAAAAAGCTTAGATACTATTGATTCTTATGAGACTGAACAACTACTTTCCTTTTATATATATGACACATTTTAGGCGTAATTTTATACCTATCTATTTATCTATCTATGTTCATATCTTTCTCAGACTATTAATCTATCCATATACCTATCTAACAGTTCATATCTATAATTTCAAGTTATTCATATCTATCTACTAGCCAGTTTGATCATATCTATTTATCCCAGTCTGTTCATATCAGATAACAGTCCATGTGTCGGATCACATCTACTTATCTCAGCCTGTATATATACATATATATATACATATGTATATATATATATATATATATATATATATATATATATATATATATATATATATATATATATATGTGTGTGTGTGTGTGTGTGTGTGTGTCTTTGCTTGTGTGATTCTGATCATACTCATCTTAGTGTTCACATCTATCTATCTTCGCAACAATGGAATTAGAGGGATAGAAATTTGAGCATTTCCTCCTGGCATTGTTTTTTTTTGCTTTTGGGGGGCATTAACAGATAAGTTTTCACTCAACAGATTAATCTACAATGTATGTTTATGCTAAATTGATCATTTGGGGCGAGTTTGTAAAAGATCAAATTTTTAGCCATCATTACCCAACATAACTGTTACTAATGGATGCTGGTCACCTTTCAGTTTCTCTTGATTGACAAACCAGACCTGTTATCTGGATGAATCATTAACTTGTTTGAGTGACATCGTGTATCAGATTAGGAAACACTTTTTCAAGACACTTCACAGTTCACATAAGAATTTCACACAAACAAGTTGTTCTTCAACAGAATTTAAAAGAGGCAAGCATACGACACCCACGTTCACTCTTGCTCGAGTTGGTCAAAAACTAACGAACGTAGCTTACTGTAGTTTTTCCAACCGAAGGTCAAAGTCACTGCTACATGATATTCTAATCATGGTCACTGTAAAATGATTCATTTATGAACTCCTGTGCGTACTATTACATCCATATCAAGATATTCAACAAAAGCCTGTAAAGATGGAAGACAGAACCGTACCTATAAAAAAAATACAATCGACTTGCACTCAGACAATTGCATTTATATCTATGACACGTGATAATTACACCTACAGATATTTCATATATACAAACACCTACAATGATGGTATATATATATATATATATATATATATATATATATATATATATATATATATATGTATGTATGTATATATATATATATATATATATATATATATATATATATATATATATATATATATATATATATATATATATGAATCGCATTCATTGTGGTCTCATTCTTATTTGTTGTATTTACCATGTATAAATTTACCATCTTCGCCATCTTTTACAACGCATACCCACAGCTCCAATCCACGTTTTGTGAAATGGATTCCTTCATAATAGAGTTTGTTCATTGCACTCAACATAAACACCTGTTCCTTTCTCAGATGGTTGCCTCCAACGCAAAACGCCAGTCTTAAATCGCAGATCAACATTTCTATTCTATGTTAAGTGTATTTTACAAAAAACTACCGAAGCCATGACGCAATATAGAACATCTTTTCGCAGTGTGCTGTGTTGGTAGTGACCAATTGAAAACATTTGAGAAAGGATATTTAATGAATACATTATTTTTTTTTTTGATCATTAAAAATTCCGAATTTTCTGAAGACAAGTACGAACGCTGACGAATACAATCTAAGCGATCAATTTAGCATACACCCACACTGTAAATTGAACAACCCACTAAAAACCTACCCAGGGAAGAAGGGCAAAAGGACAAGCGTTTATATTTTTTGGTAAACCTAAATTTTGAGCCTCCCCCCCCGGTACATTGGTAGGTCCTAAAACTTTTATATATTGATAGCCAACCCGACAGCCAAAATAATTTAGCTCTACTCACTCCCTTCCTATTTCCTTAGGGTGTTACAGCCAAAGCATTTACCAATTCACCTGACGTGATATTTTAGTAGATAAGTACACGGGTGAGGTATCAGGCACAAAAATTGTTAATTGCTTTCAATTAATGTATATTTGGAGTTTAACATATGGAGATGGCCAGCAGTTCTTCCCCCGAAGCATCCATCTTGTCCTGATTCGATACTCTTCCAGGGCACACATCAAATATACAATATCTCACAGCTAAGTATTTAGTGATTTTGAATATTTCGAGAATCAACAGATTAGTCTTGATATAAGTTATAATACAAGACACATGAGTGAACAGACTTATTCCTAATTGTGTCACTCCAAATGCGTTGTTGAATTTACAAATTAATAACCTAATTTGAAAGCATTCTTTAAAATAGTCAGACTTTTTGTGAAGACCTCAAAGAAAAAACAATTATATCTTATTACATTACATCTATGAGAAATCCAACTACATTTGTATTTTTTCAAACTTTGAGCCTTACTTTCAATCATGTAAAAAAGAAAAAGGGCGATTTTAGTGGCACAGCATAAACATAGAAGTCACTTAATAGTGCCTGTGAAGTGTGCTGTGTCGGGGATACACAAATTATTCATCTGAAAGAGGTATAATCAATGAAATCAATATTTTTCTCACCTTTTGTTGGCCACGTTCACAAAAACTCTCCGAATCAACGACATTGCCGTCAAACAAAAACCAGGACACCGATTTAGCATAATCTTACATTGTAAATTGAAACCTACACTTGATATCTCTTGGGGGCTTGGAAGGCCAAAAAGTGTTTTGTAGACATAATTAGGAGTAAAAATGCGAATATTCCACCCTAAGACTCAATATATTACGCTTCTTCTTGCTAAAGGATATCATATACTGTGTCTGTGGTGTACATCCTAAAAGAAAATGAATAACAGTGACACCATCATCTTCGTGGATGCGTGTAGCTGAATTTCGTCCAAAATATGGAACCCCCACCTCTGATATAATTAATGCTCCTCTATTCAGGGTTGAGCACTCTTTAAGTGAGGTAACTCATCCATTGTAAGCTTATGCAATGCTATTCCATAGGAATAGAACACTTTGGTATATCATTAATTTCTGTGTTAATAGATATATTGCTTAAATTTAGCCCTACTGACGTGAAGGTTTCAATCCTGCCTCACGGTACTGGATGGGATAATGGAAAGTCTATAGCCACACTGAAGAGTTGTAATACATTGAAACAGCCGTCTGTGGATGACACAATAATAAATAGATAAATAAATAAATTAATAAATGAATGAATATATATATATATATATATATATATATATATATATATATATATATATATATATATATATATATATATATCAGCCAATCCCCTACACTTGAAAAGAAGCTTATCATTTTCAAAAGCTCTTAGAAAGAAAGAATTTGCTGTATAAAACTCAACATATATAACTATAATCTACTAGAACATTTCAGTGAAGAAGGATTTCAACTACAAGATGCAAATATCAAAATAAAACTACAATACCCAGAGGAGAAACCCTTATACGCTTTAACAAAAATAAATCTGAGCGCATACCACTTATAATCACCGTCAAAAATACTCCCACCCTTAACACACATTATCGGTATGAGATGGAACATCCTCACCCTTAATACAGATCTCTGACAAATATTCTGTAAACCGTGCGACAGAAGAAATAGTCCAAGTTACAACCACCGTGAGTACATCAACACCTTCACAAGCACACCACCGAAGAGAGTTTCTACTTATACCATAGCACTGACTGTCGTGGCGAAAACATTATATCGCTCCTAGACTGTAATAGGTACAATTTACAGTACACAGGCAAGTCTGAGTTGCAATTCAACATTGGACTTAACACATTAAAGAATTAAATCACAAACACATCTCACTTCACTTCCCGTTGAACTACACTTTTGCACACCTGGTCGCCATTTTGCCGAAGACGCTAGCTTCACTATCATTGAAAAAAGAAAAGAAAAAAATCCCTCTGACCAAACTTTTAGAGAGACATGAAGATATGTGGATCAACAAACTCTAAACCCTCTCTCCTAATGGACTTGACATTAAACTCAACACCCCTAATCACACAGATCTCTAAATCATAATCCTCCCACTAATTAAAACCTCACATTAACAATCTACCTTCTCTTAGATATAACTTATATTGGGAACTTCATAGTCACTCAGACCCTTAACAGCTTAAACCTTTGTAAGACATCCCAATTGTACAAATCGGAGTTAGCATATTTTTAATGACCTGTAAGGTTAATAAATATGAAGTTTAATAACCTTGTCACCCCCCCGTCTATACTATCCTTAACCTACCATCACAATCCAGCACTAAACCACTTCCCCTCAACCCTGACACACTCTGTTCTCTCAAAGTTCTACTACTGCTGCTACTGACTTCATCACTGACTGAACTAAGTCCTATGTAACAAGTTGACCCTTGCGGATGGGATCCCATTTTTGGCTCACAAAGCAAAGCTCCTGATGTTGGACTTATATTCCATAGTAAACTTATAACCATCAAATGGTACACGTACAGTACAAACTACTGAAGATGGGAATACCTCCCAAAACATGTCACTAAACCATCAATGAAAACATCTACGAATTAATAAAACTCTTCAAGCTCCTCAACATGAAATTATTACTTATAGTCAAAGTGGTTATTAAAACGTTTCAAACGCTTTGGGAATAATAAAAGGCAGAGATTTGAGCGTCCAGTCGAGGTCTTGGCTCTTTGGGGGTCTTTTCTAACGGGTTGTGATATATGTTATTGTACAATGTTAGTAGAAATGCAGTAGGTGACCAACTATTAATAAACCCTTTTGGGTACCCCTCCATCGGAGTCTGGGGGGTTGTAAAATCTCCTAACCCATCCCCAAGTTACGCCTCGGTGACTAGCTGAACTGACTAACCAGAGATTAGTTTATTGTCTTGGTACCTTTTTTTCCTGTCTGTGAAATTGTAATTGAAACTTTGGCGTCTGAAGTCGGTGTCTGCGACGATTGGAATTAAATATACATCAGATTTAAGACCGATTCGAGACTCAATTTCTTTGTCTTGGCAACAAATGGAATTCCTCAACATTTTGAAAGCATTTTCTGTCTGAAAGATAAGAGAATTCTTAGAATGAAGATTAAGGGCTTAAATAAGTCTTTCTTCGTCTTTCCATATAGTTTTCCTAAATTACTTATTTTCTCTTTATCTCTCTTTCCACACTAACGCACACATACGCATGCGTGCAGACACACACACACTCATATATATATATATATATATATATATATATATATATATATATATATATATATATATATATATTCTTTTCAACAAAAGCATGTTAAACTTTTTGGTAGTTAATTCAAACTGATTCTGAGGCTTAGGGAGTTATCTCCCTTTTGCAAAAGTTTAGTGAGTTTCCAACATTAAATATGCAAGTGTGTGAATTTGATTCTATTTTTTACATTGATCATGGCTAGAATATCATACAACCATAACCTTGGCCTTATGTCTGAAAATCTATATTAAGCTACGTTTGTTATATTCTATGTTGCAATAGCCAGACGGAACGTGTGTCTAGTGTGCTTAGCTTTTATTCTCTCCAAGTTGAAAATGAAGCTTTTTGATGAGCAAATTACTTATATGACATTTTGATGCAAATTCTAAGGTGTCTTCGAAAAATTGTTTCCCAATTTGATGCAAAATGTCATGCAAATACGCTTTTCTTCATGATTGAACCGTCAGTTTTTCTGGGACAATGATTACAAAAAGTTTAAATTTTCAACAAAAAAAATAAACATTAATACTGTCCGGCACAAAGTATAGTCATAATTCAGCATAGACTCACATTGCAAATTGGAACCTCGAGTAGATGCCTATTTTGTGGGATAATTTTCAAAAGAGAGGAAAAACACGTTTCAATAGACAAAATAAAGAGTAAATGTTCAAATTGGTGCAATCTGTGCAATGATAGATGGAAGTCAGTTAGCCAGACCTGCTTTAAACTGGAGAAACCTGTTTGGACAGTTTTGGGGACAGTTTTGGTGAGGTGTCTCTAATATTTACATGAATCTGGACTTTTCAAACCTTCAAATGTCTATACTTGAATTTTCCATGAATTTTCCATTTCTTAAGAGACCAAATGGTGCACATTGGCTCTGCTTTTCCATCTCTGCTTCTGTTTTAGCATCCATTTATTTCCAAACATTTCCAGAAACTTAACATTCTAGCACATCAGCACACAAGTATTCCTTCACTTGTCAAATGGTATTCACAATTCAGCGTCCGCCATTTTCTTCCTCTTCTAAATTCAATTTAACGGATAATCACGCAAATAGTATCCAAGGGAGGTAACCCCATGCTGACAATTCCAACTGGGACAATTAGAAACGCATTAAACGAAAAGATCAAGAAATTAATGAACAAATAAAGGCAATGCAATAAAAATAGGGATACGAGAAGAGGAGATCGAGCCTAAAAATAATACTACTGCCTTGGAAAAAGAGATCTCTTTTTTTTACAGTTTGTGCATCTAAAAAAGGCTTAAGAATGAATTTATCACATTAAAAGAGTGGGTCAGATTATAAAAGAGGAATCAGTTACCATGTTAAAGTCAGACTTGATGAACATCCACTGCAGAGGCAGAATGTTTGGTACACCTACAAGAAAGAAATAGCTTATATTGGATGAAATCAAAAGATAAGACTGGCAACATCACTAGAATAGGTTAAGTTGATTGTATGTGCCTTTTTGCTATTTTACTCTACCCAACAATATCAGGTGTGTCCAATCATCGCTTGATGTCCTTATTTTCTTTTCTTGTTCAGTGTTACAATCGTTTTTATATTGTTCAAGGATTGGTGAGCTGTTGAAGACGCGAAGAATAGAATATTTTATGTTCACTTCATACTAATGCCCTTTGGAAAGGCATAAATCCGTCTAAACTCCTCCCCATGGATAGAATAGCGCAAAAGAAATTGAGTGACAACCCTGCTGGTCGGTTCTAAATTCCTTTCACTTATTGCAAAGCTGACAAAGTGAAATTTTGCAATATGGATCTCAATCAGGAATGATTGAAGCTGTGGCCAGCGTATGAGCAAAACTCACACAGTTCAAAGAGTTCTTTAATTGGCAGTGTATTTCCTGAGTGGGTTATTGGTTATTAAAAAAAGCCTTAATCAATTATAATAAATAATTCACAGATACTTTTTAATTTCTGTTAGATGAATCATCTATTTATTTACTCAATTATCTGATTGTATATGATGTCTCTAAAGGAACGTTGTCATATCATATTGTCTCATCAACATTGTAGAATTTTATCCAAGTTAAACATTGTCTCATCAGACATCGACTTGCTATACTCTATTCTTGATAACTTGAATTCTTCTAGAGATTTCCACGGAAACCCTTCAATACTCACCATTAAATCTATCTCTACGCCATTTTATCGAGATTTGTCAATGCTATTTCCAATGCTCTTGCTACTTTTAATCTTCTCAAATTCAGGTAAATTGTTCCAATAATGAACTTTTACTGAAGAATTCCATAGATTTTTTTGCTTTGCTTCGTAAGTTACGATAAATACATTATTCCCATAAATATTATGATTACTTAATATCTTAAAAGTTTCGATTGCATCTTCGTTCAAATTGTGTTGTTAGTAAGAATTTTTGCATTTTTTCCTGAATCATTCCTGCTTTCTGTAATTCTAGTAATTCTGACCTTCTACCCGACCAATCTATATCCCAAATAATCTTTTAATCTCCATGACGTACTTTCGGTGCCCACAACTGACAATGATAGTATTGGTTATGCTTCTCAGCATCTTAAAAAACTTTTTCATTACATTTAGGGCGTTGAATGGGAAAAAAAGTCCTTTTTCATTGTTTAAAACTGTGAACATGAGATATTCTCAGCAGCAAAATACGTACTTTTAAATGGAAGAGACCATTGTCACAGTCAGATATACAGAGAAAGTCACGCCGTTCTTCGTATTTATAGATAATTCATCTCACTTTCTACGTTTATTTCAGACAAAATTCTCTGTCTTATCTTAAGTAATTCGTCGCAGTGATCTGACTACTCCAATAATATGAACTGTGTTCATGTCCATCCCGTATCTACCGGGGTATTTTTCTCTTTCTTATTTTAATTACTTCTTTATTCCTAATCGGTGTGAAGTCTCACATTATTCTCAAAGATCTTGTCATTCTCTCAGAGACATGCATTATCAGAAAGAAATTATTCATGTCGTTTCGATTTCAACGGAGGGGAATTTTATGTTTATTTGATCAAAATTTCTTATCGCTGTTAATTATGCTGTCTCATGAGGGAAACACTCACCGCGTTTCACAGATATTCCACAGAAGTGATAATACCTGATCGAACAGGAATAAGCAACGACAAAAAAAAAATACTTTGATGACAAAACTCCTCGGTGTACAAAATGTATTTGAAGTGTGGTCTTGACTATATCAGCTACGTATTTTGTGGCGCCAGTGGCAGATTAAAGTAAATTTATGATTCTGATCAAAGGAGGGTGGCGTAACGGTGTAAGGAACGAGAGAACTATGCTCCGATTTATCCGTAGCCCTACGTGGGTGAAACAAAATCGATTTATGGTGGGGGATCTCACACGCGAACACATGTGAAATGCCCTAAAAAGTATTTATATTCCTCGTAGTGACCTTTCCAAAGGCATGAGCACTTGTATTGAGGTTTAAGGACAAATCATGACTCCCCTAGTCTTGACTGCATAGATCGGTACTATGCCTCACGAGATAAATCTCCATTGGCTATGGCACCACATATGCGTCCATACTAAACTGGTTGTAAGAAAATGTTTATTAAATGAACTGCTTAGTTTTTACATAGATGTTTTCTCTGTAATAGAGTTATTTTTTAATTGACTATGTCTAGAATGTATAGAATAGATCAGTTATTCCCCCTTGAACTTTGCTTTTACAATCAAGAGAGTGATTATTTATAATTCAACTATTTTCAATCAGACAACAGGTTAATTTGCACATCTTTAATCTCATAAGGAATAACAATCTCATCATAATATAAGTATTTTGGCAATGTATTGAAGGGTGAGCAAATAAGTGTCCAGAAAAGTTTCACCATCCAGAAACAAAAATAGTGTTGAACCGAGTTATACGACTCTGAAAGGTCCCAAATTATCCGTAAATGATGTTGAAAAAATAAAAGGAAAATGTCCTTTATTTACTTAATTGACCGAAAAGACTTTTACCGTACCTGTATATATTATTCTGTCTTGTTGACGCCATTTTATACAAGTTTGGTAATGTGCAGGGTTACACTGAACGAGATAAGTGACTCAGTAAGTAGTGCCATTTCCGCTGGCTACAGCTACATCCGTCCCTGATTGGGCTCCACATCCCATTACTACTTACTCAGCACGTTCACGATATGTGAATAGACTTAGAGTCGACAAACACGTAAAGTGCCGTTCCACACTCACTTTGCGCTATTCCACCTGACACAGGGGGAAGATATAAATCCATGCCATTCCCAAGGGAATAATAGCAGAATGAACACCAACTGTTTCAGAAGGAGTTTGAACTCAGTTTGCCGTCCATTCTCCTTGCCATTAACCATTCGGCCACTTCACACCCCATTTTCAGCACAATACTTGATGTACACTGTCGCTGATGGTTGATTTTATTTTAAATGAACAAGTTTCCAAATCAGTCCATCCCAATCAGTGGTTGTAGGCATCATTGTACAGCAAACAGCCTGTTAAGATGTCTATATCGAAAACATTGCCTGTAAGATGTTTATGTTAAAACTTCGCCAATCTTCAAGAAAATAAACAATTGTTAAATGATATTTGCAGCTGTGTTGTTATGATGTCAGATGCTTGGGTATCCGATGTGACCTGCTTGTTAATAGTATCACGATGGCAGTGGCACAAGCCGCGATCAAAATGTTCCGAAATTATCTGCTACGGAGAGTTCCATGTGTACATAAATTTGGTCGCAATCTCCTTCGAAGTTGTCACCTGGTGCAAAGATAGATCGCCCAGTATTTCTGCTATGCTTGAAGCGTTCCTGCAATGCCCCATTTTTCAAACATATCAAGCACCGTCTGATGATCACGCTACATCCCCTCAATGGTGTGGGAATGAAAACCCTTCATCTTGAACTTTGTCTTGAGAGGAAAGGCACAGGAATCTAAATCCATCAAAATGGGTAACTTCAGTGCAACTATCGTGTTGATGTGGCACAAAAACCAGCGCCAAAATCGGACTGGAACTTGGCATTGATGCGATGCATTCAAACACCGTGTTGACGGTATAAGCAATTTCATTGATTGTGATCGGACGATCTGGACGCACAATCCGTCCAATTTCTTCGGCATTTTCAGGGTTAGTGATTTTTTAGGGTCACCCTGACCTTCGTTCATCCTCCAGTTTTTCTCCCTCCGTTGAGGCTTGATTGCAACTCAAAAAACTTTGTTCTGTCCATTCCTACATTGCTGTAGCCCTGGTTCAACTCTTCAAGGGTCCCTCTTTGCAGATTCCCCAAGTTAACGCTCGGCTTGAATTTTAGGTCCATTGCAAATAACTGTATGAACGTCGCCAGAAAAAGCGTGTTCCCAAGCCTAAATATTCACAGCATGACGTCATATGGCATTCTGACATGCTGCGCCTGCATGAATGTCACTTACTTTGTTCGCAACAGAAACAGTCATGGACATTTTTGACCCAATCTCATATGATCAACCGGTGCCAGAAAAAGCGGTAGGGAAAATACAAATACACTATGGAGGGATTGGATAGAAAGATCTGCAGTCGATATATACCAGAGATTAGCACAATTGCAGTCGTCATGGAGAAGGATGAGAAAGGGGTTTGTCCAGCAGTGGCTGAGGAAAAAGAGATTGGTAAATGTTTTGTCAACCATCTCCTTTGCATCTTTTGTGACAAACGGAAGAAAAAGCTTCGGAAAAGATTGGTACTTAGAAAGAAATTGTTTTATTCAACACTTTGACAAATGGACAAGACATTATACAATCAGATTTATTTCTGTTTTTCAGTTGCATGTTTCGAACGGCAAATTTAGATCAATTGGCTATTCATATATTTAATATCTGGATTTAGATCAATTGCCAATTTAGATATTTCATATTTGAATTTAGATCAATTGCAAATTTAGATATTTTATATCTGAATTCAGATCAATTGCAAATTTAGATATTTTATATCTGAATTTAGATCAATTGCAAATTTAGATATTTTATATCTGAATTCAAATAAATTGCCAAGTTGGATATTTTATAACTAAATTCAGATCAATAATCAATCTAGATATTCAATATCTGAATTCAGAATGATTGCCAATTCACATATTTTGTATCTTTATTAAGACGTATAACTTTAGATAGAGATCTACAATCAGTATGTTTTTATTTACTTTTGTTGGATTTATCGAATATTCCTAATCAAAACAACTTCAAGCACTTCAAACGCATCTCTTCCATTCTTTGCGTACTCATATATCCTGCAGATGCACAATGACTAGTTGTTGAGTAATATCAGTGCACATACACACGTGCCAAAATTATAATTAGATGAACTGTATTCCAAACAATCATGTTGATTACAAATTATACTGATTGAAAGCACACGAAATGAATCGTCTCTTGTACGAGGTTCCATTGCATATAAGCGAAAAATGACTATTGAGCAATGCAGTAAAGCAGACACAATTAAAAGTTGATGGTTGAGAACGATATAATCGAGGGACCAATTAAATCATAGCAAATGCCCTTAATGTATTTCGAAACGAATTTAATTAATATAGATAAATGTGGTGGAGTTAGTTTCTGTCTATCTTACTTGTGATGTCATTCATTAGATTTGATTATACCCTTGTGGTGTTCAATTTGAGGCTGGACTTGCATTATGGCGATTTGAAATTAGTAGCAGATTCTGAATTGGTCTTTTATGAACATTAACAAAAGATGTTCTTTTCATTAGCAATTTGTAACTTTCCTACAGCGACAAAAACACAGAGACACGCAAACATTCAATGTTGATGTACAATGTAGGAAAATTGACGCTTCGAATCTTTTGGACCAACACTGTATAATACCAATATACATAGATATCTCGTTTGTCACTCAAGAGACCCCGTTCCGTGAACGTCTTCTGTCAGCATGTCGTGTTGGGGATGATTAGTTTGAAAATTGGAAAAAAGCAATGAATGTTATTTCGCGCTCCTTTTGGTTGGCGGTGGTCACTACCCAAAGACCATGAAATTGTACACACAAACAAACGCACGCACGCACACACACACACACACACACACACACATACGCACACACATACATACATATATATATATATATATCAGTGTGAACAAGTGCAATAGCGATTTTACCTCATTTTTCAAAGCTTTGTGGCATCACTTTTGATGAACTAATATATATACGAAGAACTATCCTGAATCTCGTAGTATTTTACCCAGGAAATTTTCCAATACCTAATTTGAACTGTCTCTATTGGAGTGGTTAAGCTCCAGTGTGTGTTTGTGAGCGTTATATAAACACATGCACACACACACTCATATATATATATATATATATATATATATATATATATATATATATATATAAAAATATGTATATATATATATATATATATATATATACACATATATATATATATATATGATCTAGTGGCTTCTATGGTGAATTAGTAAAGAGTCCAGTTACGCATACATATACACGTAAAGGCATACATATATTTACGTTTATATATATATATATATATATATATATATATATATATATATATATATATATACATATATATATAAATATATATATATATATATATATATACATACATATATATATATATATATATATATATATATATATATATATATATATATATATATATATTCGTATATATTCACAGGTAATATCTTTCAATGTACAAGGGAATATCTAAGCGGGAGATGACAGGTTGCTCATGCATATCTGAATAATGCAAGCCCCTACTGATTATGCATATATATATATATATATATATATATATATATATATATATATATATATATATATATATATATATGTGTGTGTGTGTGTGTGTGTGTGTGTGTGTGTGTGTGTGTATATATATATGTCTGTATATGGGATCCAATCATATATGTATGCGTCTGTACGTCTGTGTGTTCACATGTATTATATAATCACTCCCAATTATAAAGAAATATGGTAAAAGACAAAAAGATGACTTGTTGTCTTTTCCCGTAATTTATCTTTCCCTCTTGAATAGGGAAAAATGAAATCAAAGGTTTGATAATCCAGGACTTCAAATGTCAGGCAATGCACGTCGTAAGGAATGATCAGAACATCTAAAGCAATTGAGCATTCATAAGTTCCTTGCATCAAGAATATCTCCTCATTTAATTGTCAGTTTTCGTCTGTTAAACCGATTTCAGTTGGTCCCAAAAGATGCATGGAAGAACTTCGTGATTTGTTCAGGTTTTCCGTTCGACAAAATGCATTCTGGATCCATTTTGAAGTGGCGAACTGTCATCACGAATTGTCAGGTTGAAAGAAATTATGATAATGATATTCTGTCTCCGATACATGATCCCCATGGGATGATTTGTCAGAGATAATATAAACACACACACATTCACACACATATATATACGTGTGTGTGTGTGTGTGTGTGGTTATGGACATAATCTCATGTATAAACGATATCGTTATTCCACCCTCATATACATACACACATATATATATATATATATATATATATACATATATATACGTGAGAACTGTGATAGATAGTCATATTGATAAATGTGAAGATACTGAGATAGACGGTTAGATGAATTGATAATGTATATATTCGGCACTTACCGTAAAAATTATTCAGAAAGCTAGTCTCAAGGATTATTATTGATCGTTCGTCAGCGGCTATTCCACTCCTACACTAACTGATGAGTAGAATGATACCAAAGTTTGTATATGGCAGCATTATCTTTTTAAAATCTCGAATATCTACCGAAGAAAATACGAGAAGTTACTTAATCATTGATCACGCCTTTTTCGTTTCTTTTATTCGATCACCCCCAACACGGCATGCTGCCAGTCAAATGATGTTTACAACTGATTTGCTAACTATACATGTTCTTTTTTTTTCTTTCAGTATGTTTGAGATTTAACCTTTCCATATTTGATTCCTGTCCTTTGTGGATCAAATCCTCCCGAAAGAATTCAATCTGTCGTTGATCTTTGAAATGAAAATACAACTCATAATGACGTGTTGATTACTTTTATGTTGTCGATAACAGATTGCCTTTCAGGGTAACTAACACGTTCAAGCTGGTCTTTTTAATTCCTTTGTTTCATTTAACCGGAAAAAAGTGGGGGTTTTGTATCCATCCGTGTCATGATGCTATGCGATAAGTGGACAGGCTTGCTGACCAGCGTTATTATCATCATCATTCATCTCCAATACTACTTCATTAAACAGCTTTTAGCCGGAATAATTCAATCTCTTTCTGGGAGTATTAGTTCACTGAAATGAATTTTGTATTGAAACAAGGATTTTAAAAAAATTACACTGTATCGTAATTTTTACAGCTTATATTTGGCTGTTGAATGATTTTGTCAGGACAGATGCTGCATTCACAGTTTTGGTCAATGGGAGTTTATCCAGCATATTACAAATATATCATAAGAGCCTGCTTATTGTAATATTCATAATATACAGGATAAACTCTGATCTACATCCCATTGACCAAGACTAAGTGGAGCATCAGTGTAGACAAAAATATGGTAGAGCCGCAGTCAAGTTGTACAAATTGAGATATGTAGAGTTTCTTGATCAAACTCTTAGCCTTTTTGAATATGACAGGTGTTTGATGCTACGGACCATCTTTGTGGCTCCTCTTGGTACACTTTCTATGGAGTCTTAGTTAATTTATGATGAGGTGACCAAACGTAGGAGCAGAATTCGAAACTCAGAAATCTTTAAATGGATGAAGAAGCGAAATGACAAACATTTTGTATAGTTAAACGAATAGCATTTCGATGCTTATTCATTCTAAAAAATGCCGTGTAGTCTTGAAATCAAAAGAAAAACCCACATATCTTTTTTGAATCTTAAAGAAAACAACATATTTTAACGGATGTAATCAAAATATGAATAGTTGTTAATTGATCTATCATACACTGCAACTTAAAAAAAAAAGTTGTTACTGGGTTATAAGTGTTTTTTTCTCTTCTAATTGATTGTGTGTAAAAAAGTATTCTACAAGTCAATTGTTCTCTTCAAACTTCGATTTTGTAAATAGGACATTGATAATTTGTTATCTATTTCCGAATGCAATTCGAATTGGCAAATTCACACATTTTAATCAAGTCAGGTAAGAACGACAATTTTATATCAATATCACTATCCTGTCTACGAAAGGAATAAATTTACGCAGATAAAAAAAAAAAAAATAGCAAACACTATCTACGATCGAAAATTGCATTGGAAGAAGCTATTTATGCGGGGTCTGACAATCAAATGACACCGAAATAGTTTCCGAGGCTCCTATTAAACAAGGATTTTTAATAAATGTTAGAGATAATCAGAATAGAAAACAGAATCAGTGAAATTAAAATTCTGCTTGAGGTAGCCTGTGTTATCATCATTGCTATTCGAGATATCCTGACTCCATATGTCCCCCTATGACATGCCATGATGTTTGCAGGGAGAAGATAGGGTATGAGCACTTAGCAAACTACCTTTTAAAAACTGTCATCCTCTATTAAAAAAGCAGCTGCAACTATTGTTAGCCTTGACAGGGTCGATTGATTCAGTGGCACATTGGACACTCATATTTTCAGAAAAAAGAATGGAAAACAAGACCACATAGTAACCCAATAGAAACCATAACATTCATAACAGTACCAACATGTTGAGTGTAGAAAATTAGAGAAAAGGGGAGATCAATGAATAAGAACTTGTTTTGATTTTGAAAGGTGAATAAAAAAAATTGTTGATGTAATAGGGAGTAAATGTTCAAGTTTTCAAGCCCCTAACTTTATTGTTACGGTCTGTTATGCGAAGAACATGGATAGATAGACACCCAGCCAGCGAGAATCGCTAAAAAACTGAAGAAACCTATGTAGATACGAAGAAGGAGCTTCTCTTGAACCAATATTTGGACGTTAGATAGATTTGCAGTATTTGTCAAGAATGTGCGTATGTTTGTATTCATTTATGCGTGTCTCTTTTGGTCTTAGGAGCTTCATGACATGAGCTGCGAAGCTTCGGTTCTTTGTGTAGAAAAAAACTGTTGTGCCTAAGCCTCCCATACCTCTCGAGAATGCTGAAGGAATGCATGAGACATTTACAGATCAGCACGCATGCAGAAGATATTCAGTATTCCAAGTCAGTCACTCATTCAGGTACTGACCAAGCTCGACGATACTTAACTTCAGTGATTGTACAAAAACTAGTGTAACGAAGGCTAATTTCCAGAAACTATTAGTTGAGTATCCCCTGCTGATACAAGACGATCCTTTTTTGCCCCAATGTCTTATAAACAGTCATCTATGTTATTGAATTTCCTGCGACTTTGTAGGAATTATCAGCAATATCTACTGTTCGAAATGGTAACAATCACGAGAAAGATCTTGCGCAGGATATTTCAAGGCTCTTTTGGGACTTGTTGGCAGGCCTCTGGACATATCCATACTTTTCTTATTGTTTCTTATCTAGGGTTTCGCCCTTCAAAATGCAGTGCGTTTTGTAATTACACGGACATTCAAGTATCCTTAGGCAAATTTAATCAGAGGGCTAGGAATTCTTTGCAACTCCCGCGAGAAACAAGTTTTCATATCTTTCAGATGACCAGTTCTCAACATAATTAAAGTATGATATACACTGATGAGCCAAAACATTATGGCCAGTGACATACGGCAATAATGACAGCTACTGTCTTGTAGCAACTGCACATGGGAGGGCCAGAGGCATATAAGCAAATAAGCTCGACTTCAGTGCATTATTTTGATGTCTTGAATGACACAGTTATGGAGAAGAAAAGTTTGAGTGTTTTCGATAAAGGCAATCTTTTATGGCAATTAAGTCAGAACTTTTCCGAAACAGTTTGCGTTCAGGATGTTTCCATTCAATTGTGATGTGCCCCTATCGACAGTGGTCTTATGGAACAATCATTTATTCGGCAGCCAGACTGTATCAATGCAAGAACGGAATGATGGTTTCCCCAACAAGTACAAGCCAACGGAAAGGCTACTATGGCCCAAATAAAAGGTATCTCTAATTAATGTGAAGGGAGGAAGGCAATACAAAGTGCAACAATTCTTTTTTGCGTAAGGACCTGCGTAGCTGCAGGCAAGTTAGAGTATGCATGATAATTCCAATCAACCAATCATTTATTTTACAGGAAAACGATTCATTTTTCAACACAATCTCCTCCTTTATCAATGTACTCTATACAGTGTTACTTATGGCCCACATATATCAAACATTTTCCCGTGAACATGTTCGAATTCAGCTAATAACTACTTATCGAGCCATTTTCGTATTATGTCAAGCCAACGGATGTTGACAGTTTATTATGATTATCATCCCGTTTCCTCCGGTAAAAATCCCCTCATCGTACATTTTCTCGATTCGGGTTACGCTTATCAAGTGTCGAGGTCGCTTGAACGCTCAACATGAAACGCATTCAGCGATTGCCAAACGTAATCAGAATGTATTACATTGTATTCATCATGACACAACATCCTGACAGACGTACGGCAGATGATGATATGAGGTTTCATTAGAGAATTTACCCTTGAGAAAGGATTGGATTTGTTTGAAGATTGTGAATGTACGGATTCCATTTGTTTTTTTCCCCTCATCTCCCTACTTCTTTTTTTCCCTATATGTTTGCAGTCTTTTGTTTGACGGGGCCAGAAGAGGGTTACAATTTTAAATCGCTAAAAGCGTCTTGAATGCCCTATGATTGGATTCAAAATGCTTAATGTTCGTGAGATATCATTTACTGATGAATGTATTGGTAGAAATATAACATTCATGCTCTTGAAAAAATTCAAACTAAAGGAATTATTGCATTACTTCAATTGATACATCATTTGATAATATTTGTTATTCGATGTCTATTCACAGTATTTTCACCGAGCATACGCCCCAAATGAGCAATGGGTGAAAAACTAGTTATGCAGTTCTTATCATTCATCAAAAAGAACAATTCAGTTGACAAGAAAAAAGATCCATAATTGCAAAAGGATTCTTCAGATATAATAAATATGGCATACGACAATCAACAGAGGAACTGCATCTGAGTGCAATGTTCTTATGGTTTAAATTGAACGTCTTTATTATCTTCACATTGTTATAGTTTAGTTTCTTCACATAAACGCACTTTGGTACACTTTAAGTTCTGTTATGTCATCAATTTCTTGAAATGAATAATGCTGTGCAGATGATGAATGACAAAAAAAGTAAACGAAATGATAAGGAACAATTCACCAAACATCTTTGTTTTCAATAATGACTATATACCTACTTTTGCACTACTTTGTATATTCTGTGGTTTTACATGATTATTTTCTAAATGTACATCTTATGAACCTCAGTTGAAGATATTCTTGTAATTATAGAATAATTTTATTCGATTGAAAAATTAATATATCTGCATAAATATTGTAATTATTTTATCTTACAGCATTGAATTTTTTAATAGCACGATGTCCATCTAAAATTTGCCAATACTTTGTTTATGAAAGCTATGAAGAATAACTATAACTTCATCGAATTCTTCCATAATTGAAAATGGAAATTTGAAAACTTTTAATAGAAAAGTATCTTTTTCAAATGAGACTTAATTTCATGTGTCCATATTCAGTAATTCAAGAATATTATCTTTCTTTCTACGCCCTCTTTCTCTCTATCTGTCCATCTGTCTGTCTGCCTCTCTCTCTATATATATAATTATATATGCATGAGTGTGTGGGTTTGTGCATGCGTATATACATATATATATATATATATATATATATATATATATATATATATATATATATATATATATATATATATATATGTGTGTGTGTGTATCCTGTCGGCAAAGAAATCGACTATTCATGATAACTGAGTTTGTCGCTGGCATCAGGATATGGTCTGAACGTTGCTGCCACTTGAAACTAGGAGTAATCATGGAGCATTTACATTGCCTATATTTGTATATGTTTTATCCCTGATATCGATTAGCTTTATTTTATACAAGTCAAAAATGATAGAAACTCACAATAGCAAAAAAATAACAATAACAACGCGCGCACACACACACACACACACACACACACACACACACACACACACACACACATATATATATATATATATATATATATATATATGTATGTATGTATGTAAGTATGTATGTATGTATGTATGTATGTATGTATGTATATAAGCTTCGATTACTGGTCTAATATGATACAATCGTTAGCTGAATTATGAGGATTTCATTGCATATTGTTCCATCGATGTAATTGATATTTATTAATGAACCTAGGAAAAAGATTATATTGAAAGGTAAAAACCTGCTGTGTAAAATAAAAGGTTGTTTTATCATTAAACTACGGAAAAATTGATTTGGTATTATATATGTATATGTGTATGTTACACCTGAATTGCGTTGGTCAAACCTGCTCAGTACCTAGATGGGTACCAGGTGCTGTAAGCGGATGGGTTGGTATTTCTTGCAGCCATGCTGATTTCCAAACGTTTTTTTCTTTCTTTTAGAAGCCTTCAGCATGGTAGAAAGCGGAGTGAGTGGAACTTTGACTCAGCACTTTTTTTACCATTTTAAGCACCCAAGCATAGCAGGTAAAAGCTATTCAACCATGACCAACCTTGACCTACGGAAGCCTGAGATGTGTTTGTGCCCCCAGGGTCGGAATGTTATGTATAACATTTTTCCTGTCACCATAGCCCTAGATTCTGGCTTATAACCCGATTACTACGAAAGAAAAACACACATCTGTGTTTTGTAACATGTTGCTTATAACCCCTATCTTCAGGGTGTGTTGAGAAGCATGCCATAACTCTCATGCAAAATAATTTTGGAAAAAATACATATGCATAATCATTATTAATAATTGCCAGTAAGTAACGAGCGATACAAAGTGTATTGTAAAGTGCAAAAGTCTTGGGAAATAATTCATAGAAACAGTGAAGAAAGTGATTAAGATATAGCTGCTAAGGAAGAGACGTGAAATTCAGCTTTTTCCCCTTTGCCAGGGGAGGGGGCAGAGGTTGAAGTCATACCCCCCAAACATATTTATTAGATGCAAAGAGAGGCAGAGTATCATTTGATTTTTGCTTAATATCCAAAAAGGAGAAAGCGTTTTAAAGATTACTACTGTAGCGCCGCCATCAGAGACAGAGAATCCATATGTTTTCGTTTGATAGCGAATAAGAAGCTACCATTTCAGAGACGTGTTACCGCAGTGATGCTGAGAGAAGTAGACCATCCTTGCATTTTTGCTTAACAGCCAACAGGAAGCTACACTGGGAAAGGTGTTACATAAACTAACTTGAAAAAAACGAAATAAAACAAAAACAAACAAACAAAAGTACACTAATTTCTTACACATAAATTTATCAATTTATCTGAAAGAAATAACAATCATATTTGATCATAATTTTTTTTCGGGTTGAACTAAAAAATTTCGGTCGAGAACGTATTTTTAAAAAATAGGTGTAAAGAAAAACTCTTTTTTCAGTGTAGCGTTAAAGAGATTTTCGTATCGATCTTTTTTAGATTATTTGAGAACTGCTGATCTAAAGAACTTCAAAGTCGATGCTGAACAGCCTTGTGGGCTGACTGATATATGTGGCGATGTCAACGACGTAGAAAGGGCAGATTTCGTACGTAAACACACATACGCCAACTATATTTCTTCAATTGCAGTGTGGTATGTTTTTTTTCCATAAGGTTTTGCTTATTTTTTCATTGTTTTTCTAAATAAGAAGAAAAACTTTTTTTTTATTCGCCTTGATTTGTAAAGTAGATAAATTTTTATCCAGTCTATTCTGTCTATCCAGTTCTGATTTTGCTCCCAGCTGCTCGCAGCTTCAGGCCATTGAGAAGGAGGAGATCTCAGATCCTGGACGAGTTTAGGGAGAACGCAACGAGGTAACTGAGAAACTGATATGATATCCCCCTATAAAAATAACAAACTTTGCAGACAGTTTTCCAAAGTAGGAAGAATGCAAAGACAAGTGTTCCAGGACCCTAAACGAGTACTCTGAAGTGAAAAAAGGTCCCATTGCCTTATGTATATAAATAAATGAATATTCGGAATCACAGTGAACCTGATAAGCTGTGATAACTTTGTCATCTTTTCTGTCATCTACCTGCGTGTATCATGAAGGGTGTGTGAGGGTGAGCATTTATTATAATCCAACACTGGTTTACTAGACCTCTCAAAGCTTTACAAAAGTCGTGTAAACCGTACGTCTCGTTCCCTTCTCAATCCGTTACCAGTGTTTCATAGCCCTCGATGAGGCATTGGACTTTTTCTTGTTCTGTATTTCACCCAGAGATTTGATGGGCAAATTTATTTATGCCTTTCCCAAGGGCATAAATGTGAATTGAACGCAGATTGTCTCAAGCGAAATCTGAACGCGTTTCACCTATTTCATTTCTCTGCTGATAACAGCTAATCGTCTCAAACTTCTTTACCAGGAGAAAGAAAAAAAAAAACTTTTTTTTATTGATTCTTAGGTTGCGCACAATATTTATGCTGCATGTCTGGACTCCGAGTCCAACGTTTGGCACCATGTTTCAACGGGAGACCAAGACTTCCTTCGGGATCACAAATAATGCAAAGTTATGTGTTCACCAGCCAATTATACTTTTGCTAAATAATTTTGCAAGGAAACTGTATCTAATTCTCAATTTACGGTTGGCAGTCGATTGCTTTTGGCTTTAGATCAAACCAGTTCTCAAGGGGAGGATAAGTTTACAGTGTTTCCTATGTTTCTTTGTCGTTCTTACGGTCGTGCTGCGTTCATTGTTTCATCCATGAGCATTAACACCCCCCCCTCATTTCGTGTCTTGTTTCAAGGATGAGTTAAATGTTACATTCAAGGGGAAACAGTTTTGTTTAGTCACTCAAAAAAAAACAAAAACAAACCACCAACAACAACAAAAAAAAAAAACGAAAATCATGAGAATAATGTCTTTTGGCAGCAGGACGTGTTTGGGCTGATCAGTTTTTGTGAATTGGGAAAAAGAGTGAATAAATTACCCATGTCGCCTTCTGTTGGGACATGATTATCAAAAAAAAGTTTGAAAGAAATCGTGCTGTCAGACACAAGCAGGGGGGGAGGAATTGAGCACACACTTACATTGTAAATTAGACCACTAGCTCCATTGGTGCAGCCTGCACTCATAATGCATATATATATATATGTACATAGCCAATACAGCCAGCCTGATGGACCAACAGATTCTCTTGAAAACTGAAGAAACGTATGTTGACACTTTTAGTGAGAGTTTTAATCGATTGTTTTTAACTAGTTGGCCTTGTGGTGTTTTTTTTTTTTTTTACAATGGAGACTGTCCAATAGAAGTGAATGATATGAAGAAGTGTCTTCCTGAAATTATGCCTAAGATTGAGTTACCTATTCGGAAGAGCCAGGCTATTCAATGTTATTGAAATATAACATTAAATTAAATGAAATTACCAACAAATTCTAAACGTCAAGTGTCCATTCTTTGATACAGCCAGATACAATGTTTGCTGACTCGTTCGAAATTTCTATCAATAATTGAGGCCAAAATATGTATAACTAATTTGAATTCTCAAAAAAAATCTTAATACATGTATTTGAAACAGAGCTACGCAATTTTGGAACCTTTAATGGTAAGGGAAAACCAAATGTGATTTTGCAAACGTATACAGCCCATTTAAGACGAACAGAAACCGTTTAAGCTTTGAATAAAGTCAAAGAGAACCGGTTCAAAGGAAAATTAACATATTGTAAAATGATCCGAAGAAAATCACGCAGGCAAGTAATTGTTGATTTGATCCCAGGGATTCGAAACAAATGAGAAATTAAATTTAGATTTTTAAAGTAACGTATTATGTTTCTCGAATACGCCAGAGAAATGTATGATGAGTACAGATATCCCAATTTTTGAAAACTGAAAATCTATAAAAACCGATTGGTTTTGATAAAAGTCGTGTGCATCCAATTTTAATCTATTGTAAAATCAGTTGCGTCTCAGCGCCCCTACCTGTCAGACGTGTCTTCGTTGCACGTCGATATTTTTTTTACTGTTTTGCAAGTTGTGAGTAACAGTGTGAAGAGGAGGCCGATGTGTTTTAGATAAATAGAGAACAACAGGGATTCTCTCGAGACAAGAATAGCGACATTGGAAAGTCACAGCAGTGTGTGCCGGAAGAAATGATGACCAAGCACGAATTTCATTAGAGGGACGTTACGTATCTGATGTTGCTTGTTGTTTAGAAAGTATATAAACGACAATATTAATTAACTTCCTTTGGTCCTAAAATGATGTGTAGAGAAAAAAATATCAGGAAACATCAACCATAACTGACTAGAACGAACAAAATAGGTTTTTTTGATTTTTAAGTGAATCTCGATGTCCGTATATGTCATGCAAACCGATAGCATCAATGGATTTGAGTAGTTTGAGCAATTACTCTCTGTTATGTCTACAGAAAAGTTGATTTTTTTTTCGAGCCCCATAATTTTTAGCAGGGTATTTTTTTTTAAGTCTTGAAAATGTGGACGTTTTTAGACACTACAGCCTGATTTAATGACTAACCACTCCTATTCATCAACTCAATAGGTTAGGAGGTTGTTCCAGCGAAAGCCTATAAATAAAAAACAAAAGAATCGAAAAAAATACAGGTTCGGTTAGAGTCTACCCGTTAGACACCCAATAAGAACCGTCACATGACAAACGTCTTAGCATGCCATCCTGGGGTGATCAATCAAAATAAAGAACAAAGGGATTCACAATGAATGAGTTACTTCTTTCGCTTTTGTTGGGCTGTTATCAGAATTAGGGAGGAACAAACGTGAACAATTCCAGGTCTCAAACAAAACAAATTTTTTTTGTAGATATATATGGTGTAAATGTTCAAATTCCCAGCCCTCTAGCTCCATTGGTACAGCCTCTACGCATGAAACATACATAGGTATCCAACCAGCCAGAATGACTTGATAACTGAAGAAACCTATGTTGGCAATGACTATGTTGAAGTTGAAAGTTCTGATTGAGTGTTTCTAGGGATTCATGTTCACAATTTCTTTTGTCCGTCTGAATTAAATGACAACAAAAGAATTGGAAATTTGCAACTACTTTGTATAGTTTCCAATCTGTCGTTAGCATAGCTGTATTGTTTAATGACCCCAAGCTGAAAAATCTCAAAAAGAAACAAAACAGGATTATTCTGCGAGAAGATTTTTTTCTCGGTGATTCAAGTAAAAATGGATGTAATCCAATATCTATTAACGTGCAGGAATTCCCAATAATTTGAGGACCCTCTAATTAGAGAAAATTTTGAAGTTTAAATTCATCTTATTGGTGTATCTAATGCATTAGAGTGTTTGGAAAGTATTTTCAAATCACAGTCACCGTTTGTAAACCTTCTAAACTGTAACTGGCATTTACGAGCCTTCATTGCATCAGGATGCTCTTTACAAATATTTCATTACTTGGGTAGCAGTTCTATAATTTTGAAATCCATGCATTGGGCAATGGCGAATATCTTGCTCTTTGAAGTTGCTATTATCCTCCATTACTATACACGATAAGCAACACGCCGCAATATAGGTGAGACGCTGACCTAAACCCAGACATTGTTTCTTTTAAGAGACACACATACATATATTGATATAGAGAGTCATATACATTTTGCCCATGTCTGTCGAAAATGATTTTTATTCTAGAAATTTCAGGAATTTCATCATGATCTTGTTTTGGTTAATTCGTCCGACTGAAATTTTAATTATTTTCCATACAGAAAAATACGTAGTTACTTTTCTGATCACCCTGATCATAGGGGGTTGCCTGAAAAGTTGGGCATATTTTCATTAAATGCATACATACCCAGCCAGCCAAAGCAGTTTGATTTATTGAATATAAAAAAATGCTCAAAGCAGTGTGATATTGTTCCTTCGTTTTATTGATTGGCCAACAGAAATGGGTGATAAAAAGACGAATGCATAAAAGAAATTATTTGCTAGACAAAATCTGATTGTCGTATTTCGAAGACAAAAATGAAATTGTGTGTGTGTATCTTCAGAAAATATGACTAACATTTTGATAAAGTACAATATGAATACATATGAGTATATTTGAAGCTGATATTTATTTGAAAAGGTTTCACTTCAGAAACTGAGACCATGTTACGAATACATTGATATTAGGAAAATTAAATCAGTTTGCATTTAATCTCATTCAGACTGATACTGAATCTTATCGGTTACTTTTGAAATTTAAACTTTAAACGAGTCGAAATTCAAAGCCTTTTTTCTATTTACTTATTTCGTTTATAAAACATTAAAAAATCGTAACAATTCTCTCTGAATTTATCAAGTTTGAAATTCATAATGATTATGAGTCTTCCCACATTTATACTATTTGATATCTGAGTGTATTTCATTATATTTTTTTATTACTAATTTCTCGAAAACGTTTTCATTCTTATTTATATCTAAGCGATAAATCCATCTACATATAGTCTCCTAATTCCGTTTAATTAGTTTTGTTTGAAAGACTCCAGAGTAAATTTGCCTTTGTGTCTACATTCAGTGACTAATTCGTTTCTTTGATTTAGGAAATTATTTGAATTTTTTGAAGGTTGTTATTTGAATTTTTATGTTTGAATGAATACATTCGGAACCAGTTTGATTGAGTGCTCGACATGGAACAGATTTGAATTTGTTGCTCAATGTATTTATGTTCATGCATATTTATTATTTAATAGTCTCTCTCTCTCTCTCTCTCACACACACACACACACATATACACACATATATATATAGAGAGAGAGACACACACACACACATATATATATATATATATATATATATATAGAGAGAGAGAGAGAGAGAGAGACACATACATATTTTTATATAGAGAGTCATAAAAACTTTTCCACCAAAAATCATTTGTGTATTAGAAATTTCAGAAATTTCATACAGTCCCAAACCATCTTAAGATACTATGTTATGCAGATTGCTATTTCGGGAACATCTAAAAATAGTACAGGCTTTTACCCATGGCATCCTTTAACAGACTTATTTTGAAATAACATTGTACTTTTACCTTTACATTATAATCATAATTACAGATACATGGATTTAATTTTATTAAATTTCTTTACCCATTTTTACTTATTGATTTATTTTCACATCTAGATCGAGCGTATTTTTATATTATATGCTAAATGTGTGTGGTTTATTAGTGATTTATATAACACTGTCCCATTGTCAAATAGATATGGAATATCTATCAGTGTATATATAAGTTGTATGAGGGAAAAGGAAGATATTTACATATAACTAAACAAATAAATTTAACAAATGGATGAAAGCTTATTTTCTTTCCTTTTGTACAAGTCTGGATTATTTTAGCCATTTTGAAAAATTCCCGACTGTTCAAAATAAACTGACGAGGAACCCAACTTTTGTGGAAAGTTAGAATTCTACCCAAGAAAAAAAAAAACTCTGTGTGTGTGTATATATCGTTGCAACTAAATCGACCAGTCAAATTTGTGAATATCCTTTTTAAAATTTGGTGCGTATTTTCTTTACTTTCATGTGGCAGATAGCTATTCAAATTTTTCTGTACATCAACTAGAGGTATAATATATATATATCTATCAATTTATTTGGAGATAAGATAACTGTACACACCTATTTTTACAATAATGACTTTTCAGTCACGACTATTCTATTAATTAGCGACGATGTGCATATTGGTATATATGTTCCAAATTGTAAACCACACTCTTGCACATTGGGAGCAAAATTCGGCGTAAGTGTACACCTCTTCAAGGCAGAGTTCATCGTTTATATGGATTTCTTCTGACCTTAGATGTGAATAAATCAAAATTTTGTTCCTTTTATTCAATCTTTTTCCGTATTCTGGTTCATTCTATTGTGGCCTAGGGAAGTCTACGACTCTCTTCAAATGATACTGGATGTTTACTTCAAGGATAGCATCCAAGGTGAGTTGCACCCCTTATACAGCCTTATACTTACTTATCAAATGAATTTGTAAGTTTGACTATTCTAAGAGAGACACTAATCACAATAAAATGTACCACCGTTGCTATGTGTCCAGCACTCTCTTACTGTTATCAAAGTCAAGCACAAGTCATAGCTTCATATCCTGTAGCGTACTGCAGCTGCTGAATGAAAACTATGGTCATCTTAGCCTATGAGAGGCAAATATAATTACATTCTAGATTTACCGATTATGTTGATCTTGGATAGATGTGCAAGTAGCGTAGTGATCATGGGCGTGGGATTGACGAGACGAGTTCAAACTCTGATCGAAGTTGTTTACTTATACATTGTACTTTGCACTTGGGGAAAATGCATTCAAGAAAGATATGAATCCATCTCCACGAAAAAGCAGTGCAGACTGAGCATTCTTAAAGTCCTAGAGGAGGACAACTCTGATTATAAACCAGGGAATAGACCCCCCCCACAGGCGTTTGGATGTTAACTGTGACATATTTCCGGCTGCTCTCTCAACCATGCTGATGCCAAGAGTATCACGTCCTGTTTTCCCTCGAACATGTTCTACCCAGAGTAGGATTGTATTGACATGATACCCCAGGATTCCCGTGCACTTGGGCCAGACATGAGACCTCAAGAATCACTTCCAGGCTTCTATTTCTCTATGTTAAAATTCTTATTGCAGTTTAAGGTACGCAAAAACCAATAATACTCGAAGTAACTTCTTTGTACCTATTCAGTTAGCTACCCTGGTTGTTTGATGGCGTTAAAGCATTTTATTGTCTGGCTTCTGCAATAAAATCTGAAATAGAATACATGTTATGGTTTATTTAATTTCAGAAATTTTTATTGTTATTTCTATAAAGAACAATATTATATTGTCGTACACAAATTCAGCTTTGAACATTTCGATAAAATTTTGGCAAAACTTATGCGTGTTTTATGAGCGAACATTTTGTAAGCATTTTTGTTGAGAAATCGATTGAGTTTTCTTGGTTTTATTGCAAACCTTTGGTGAATTTTGATTCTTTTTAAGTTTTTAATTTTAGAGAGACAGCGTGTGATAACTTTAGGAGGAATTTTATTTCTAGCTATTCGTATGGTACATCGTGAATTATAGTATGAATTAAAGGCAAATAAATATTTTCTGTCTTTTTTTCTCGTTAGTTCTGTAATGTACGAGTTAATTTCTGCATTTTTTGTTTTGTTTTGAAAGGGAATAAATGAAAGACACTCGCAATAACATTCAGTTTTACAACTGAGTTGGAGATTATTTTATTTACCTTCACCAACAAAATGGAAGTGCCTGGGACCGATCTGTTCGCAGTGACAAAATAGACTAGGCGAGTCGTGTTCAAACTCAGTCACCACGGAAAAAAAGCCTCCGGTAGTTAAGCTAGGTGATATTTCATAGCCAGAGACCATCCATATTATCAACAAGCAATTCCCGCATATACGACCGTGATATAGCCGGGTGCTGTTCTGTAGAAAATAATTATCAGCGTGCAGCTATGAGCCATTCCTAGAGGATCTAGATAGTTTTCAGGGGTCACCTTGCTTTAAAAGAAATATAGCCCTATGATACCAGCAGACAAAATTACTTTTAGTAAAAAGCATAACTTTCGGGACACTCTGTATATACGAGCATGAAAAATAGATGTTTCCGAAGAATAGAGCATAACGGTAAAAAATACGCCAGGAAATGGGGAGATAAACATCCACTTTACTGCTGCATCGGTTTTTTTCCCTTGATTTTTTCAGATATTCACTGTATAGACTATGTATGTGTATATATATATATGTTTGTGAGAGTGCATGTATAAAGTATAAACCAACGTATTGTTTGCGATTTATATTCTTTATTAAACAAAAATATACACTCTTGTTTCATTTATCTCTAACTATATATATATATACATACACACACACATATATATATATATATATATATATATATATGTGTGTGTGTATGTGTGTGTGTGTGTGTGTGTGTGTGTGCAGAAATAGAAAGTTATAAAAGGCCAAATCTCTGACATTGCCATATGCTTTATGGGAATTTTAGCTTATCATTTTGAAAACTTTTTGCAGTCTTCTTAGAGAAGGAAAAATTTGTAAACCTGTTCCAGTCGAGAAGATCCGGTCGAATGAATAATCATTCCATCATAATCCCACTTGAAACATGGGAGAATAGAGCGTTCAAGATCCTGGCGAGATGAAATTCGGCTTCCACCATTTAAGATCAGGAACCAGAAAACGACCAATTGCTTATTATTCAAGCGATATTTATATATATGTATATATGCATGTAATCATATATATATATATATATATATATATATATATATATATATATATATATAGGGGGTGTGGGGGTGTGATTATATATATTTATACCACCATTCCATCGGTAGAAAAAACCGCAGCCCAAAAAAACACTTACTGGACACTGACTATTTTCATCCTGACCCCATCTTTCATTGCCCTTCTCATCTTATGCAGGCTTGACACTCACAGACATTTATAACCTACCCCACATTCACAGACTGTTCCTTCTTTTGATCATAATTTATTCTCACCTACACAGAAACAAACATGTTCCCTCCCAAACAAATCCCAACACAGAATTAACCTTTTCAAATCTAAAATGTGTAAACAGCATGCAGTTTTGTCGAGAGAAGATAGCTTGCAACCATCAAAATGCATTGAAACGTCCCCACGTGAAAGTTTTCGAAATCAAACACCTGCTTCATCTAAGATGTTTCTCTCCACCTCCAAGTCGTCATTTTCATCAACATTCTGTCGCATCAACACACACACACACACACACACACACACACACACACACACACACACACACACACACTTATATATATATATATATATATATATATATATATATCAGTCTGAGAACAAAACTGAATTAATATTCACATGGGTGAACATTCAATACAAGTGACACGAAGATTAAGTCATATCTGCTGTTACACATTCTGATCACTCATCGTTGAATACGTTTCGGGGGATATCCTACGCGAATAAGTCCCGTTCTACAAAAAATAATTGATGTGTATTATGGAATAACATCAATATACTAAATACTATGATGATAAACCATACAAAAAGACAAACTTCGCGTGCGACTTGGGCAATGCATTAAAATCTTTGCTGGAATTGAGCTGGTGTTTGATGAATACTGCTAAAGTACATTGTTGATGTCACTGTATAATTCTTTTAAATCCTCAAAACTGTTAGATGGTAAACAACTGTAAATCATAACAATGAATAATATATAAATTGTACTATAATGACAAAATATATTAAAAACAAGACGGAAACACTTGAGAAAAATCACTTAAATTACATTAATTGACATTGGGATAGAAGTGATTCAAGTGCAATTAAAACATGTTTATGGAGTTTTTCAATGTTTTTAATGTTTAAAACTATAAAGCTTTCTGGAAAAAAATATATATATATATAATATTCCTCAAACTCTGGAATGGAGCACTTTCGTAGAAGGGAACCATGCGTAAGTAAATATATCACTTCAGTTCAGCGTAGGGCAAGGGTAGAATGTGTGCCTCTGGGTCTGAAGCGAAAGTTTTGATCCTACCTTGTGGTACTGAAAGGGATATTGGATAGTCTATAGCCACACTGAAGAGTCGTAATACATCGAAACTGATATCTGTGGATGACACAATTATTAATGATTATTATAATTACCCCTTCCTTCTTTAAGGTTGAGCATCGTTAGGTACGGCAACAGTCTATTGCTTTTATAATGCAATGCTCTTCCAATTCTGGAATGAAGCACTTCGGTAGATGGGGAATTAAGCATTAGTAAGTATATCGCTTGATTCGACCCTGCTGACGTCTAGTTCTACGTAGGGCAGGGGTAAAATGCGTGCATATATGTCTGAAGCGAGGGTGTTGATCCTACCTCAGGGTACTGGAAGGGATGTTACATAGTGTATAGCCACACTGAAGAGTTGTAATACAACGAAACTGCTGACTATGTATGACACAATTATATATATATACATATATCTATATCTATATCTATCTATCTATCTATCTATCTATCTATCTATCTATCTATCTATATATATATATATATATATATATATAAACAAGTATTATTGTACGGTATACTTTTCGTTCGGTAATTTTTCTAGTAGTTTTATATCTATATTTCCCCCTCTCTCTTTCTCTCTCTCTCTCCATTCTATAGATAGATATATATATATGCTGATATTTATATGTTCACTCGTCCCTCTTTTCAGCAAAAATTATGATTTCTATCGACCGAATATTTTGCACGTAGACTGAAGAAATGTCAACGTCTGAAGTCGACCTTCGAGGTCATCAGAGGAAATCAGGGGTCATTTGTTGGTGATTTCTCGATAATTTTCAGGACTGTGTGCTACAGTTCTCAACCAAAAGTACTGAATTCAGCATTTCTTGTCATTCTTTTAAAAGATTACCACTTTTTCGGCAACAATTCAGGACCTATAAAACTTGACATAAAGGTACATCTTTCCGTGGCTTTTCATTTCTGATGATTTCTACACAATATCTAGAGCTGTGAGCCTCAATTCTACACGAAAGATGCCTAAATGTAGCATTTGGGTAAATCTTACATAAAATGTATTTGATTAAGTGATGTTAACCTTGGAGCTCATTCAAGGTCAAAGTGATTTGAAATCACCCCTGGGGTTACTTTTTATCGATAGCCACAATTTTGCACCAATGAAACTAAAATTAGGAATCGAGTTCAGATCTTTCACGGTCAGAAATTTATAGATATCTCTTTCCGCTCCTACTACACAACCAAACAACACAGAAATATCCCCATTTCTCACTCGAACCATCAACATGTAAACAGCAATTATTTCTCTGAACCACTGCATTTTCTTCTCTGAAAAAAGTTGGTTGGTACATGTCGAAATGCATCGAAGTACATTTACATGATAACCAAAAAAATTTGAGATGTAACACCTGATTTTTATCAAGTTTTTTCCTTTCACCTTCCAATTTTCGCTTCCATTGACGTATATATATATACGTATGTGTGTGTGCGTGTGTGTGTGTTTGCACATGTGATTTCAATCTATTGTGAAGCAAAAAAAACTTTCAAACTGAACCATTTCCAGGTCCCATTTTCTTAGTTGTAATTTTTTCTCGGTTCATCTTTTCCTTCTCCCTTTCTTCAATTTGATCTTGTTTCTGGTCATTTTCCCTCTTTTTTCTTAATTCTTTCCCCAGTCGTTAATATTTTATCTTTAGATGTAACCATCATCATCTTCTTGTATACTTTCTGCTTCTTTTGGGGCGTTCATCTTTTCTTTTTCGCCCAATATATTCTTTATTCCTACATCATTTACCTCTGTGAATTCAGAAGCAGTATATGGATTCATTCATGTTTCCATCTGTCGAGAAATTATATCCAGAAATTCTTTATAAATACCAATGGAACTTTTGGAATGAGTAGGCCTTGGACTTCAGAAGAAATGATTAAATCGTTGGGAGCATCGAGGGATTGGTTTTTGATTGCGATGTATGTTTGACTATTCAGCTGGAAAAAAAGCTAATAACGAACCACTGATAGAAAGGCTCAGTTCAAATTTGAAGTAATTTAACAGTTTTACAATCGAACTTCTCTCTAATGTTTTCTAATTCCGAGCAATGCATTCAAAAAATATAGTTAAAAATAAACCACATACGAAGAAATGTTGTTGAAAACCGTCAACTAAACGTGTCAACACCCAACAATATTCAATATGCTTTTTATATCTAAAGAAAATGCTGTTTTTTTTTCTTCAAAATCTCTGTAATGTTTTCAGGGGGTGATTCACATTACAATATGCGTTCAGATTACATTGGTTCTCCGTTTGTATTTTTCTGGGTCCATGATGATTTTCTTTTTTGAATTTAGACTTTTTAGTCATCATTTTCTAACAAAAGGTGGAAGAAGTAAGATTCATTGAGTCGTATTTTTATACTTTTTCAATCGATCACCCCCAAAACGACAGGCTGCCAAAAGACGCTGATCATGATACAGCTTTCATTCAGTGACTAAGCAGAGCTTTTCTTTTCGCTATTTTTCTGTCGTTTCTCACTCATTCACTTCTGTTTCCTTTTTCAGACAATTTTTGCAAAACTTCAACATGGAAATAACACGGGATATGGCGTTCAAAAAATATAACTGAACATTTTTTGAATGCTTTCTCCCTCCATTTGCCCTTGAGCAATACGCCTTGCTGGTAAAGAAAAATATTTAGCTAAAAGGAGAAAACGATTTTGATTCTGAAGACGTGGGTTGTCCAATTATCAAAAATGAAAAAAATTGTTGAAAAAATCCAGAAAGCCCAAATGTTTGAGCTGAGTACGAAAAAAGCGCCTTAAAGTCACTTGGAAATTGAAAAAGTCGAGCTGACAAAATTGATATAGATGGAGAAATGTTCTTAAGCTCTGACACCTCCACACGAAAAGGAATATTGAATAAATACATAGATAAATGATTCTCAGAGCACAAAGCATAATGTTCCCCCAAGCACTTGTCTGTGTAAACGTGTCAGCTCTTACAAAGGCTGGATAAAAATAGATTCCCGTTGTCAAAGCAGGGAGAATAATAGAACCTTTAATTGGAAACTCGCTTTGAACAATTGTATTGTATTACTAATAATTTAAAAATATCTTGCATCCATATATTAATACATCTGATATCAATATCATAACATAAACTAACTATACAGCTCAACATGGTACATTTTACACAATCCTGCCCAATCATTTGCCTATGCAATGGTCAGTTTCCTCAATTGATACAGACCCATTGATGATTTGCTTTGGTCACTACAATCTAAATCAACGGGTTTCTATTGTAATCATTTCCTTAAATTACGACAATTAGTTTTTTACGGGAAAAACTTTGGACCAATTAATCACGTAAAGAAATATTTGTTTATAACTATTTACATAACATAATTTTTGTTTGAATTTTGATTGACTGCGTGCATTAATCGAATGTTATCCGACTATTTTTCTCGTCTACGTGTTCATTTATTGACACTGATTTTGCCGTGCACCCTCCAACCTTCGATGCGAATTGTTGATTCTAGAATGCAGAGCGAATGCTCAGTTCGACTGGAGAGGTATCTTATGATAATAGCCTCCATTAATAGCATGTGAGTGTCTATAATCAAGAAATCTCTCAAAAGAAAGTAGCCAGATTACACAATGCAAGGGAAACAACTCGGAATTACATTGGAAACAACCCGATTATACAAAAACGTGACGTGTCCATTCTAATCGAGTATGCGCTTCGAGTAAGGATTCAACATTCTAGAACCAACGACGGCTGAAACGTCGCGTATAAATGAACGCATAGAAGGGGAAAATGATCCTACTATGTCATATGTTTACGGTTTTTAGATTCTTCTATGTGATGATTTTTACACATATGTTTGAATTTGTGGCTGCAATCGTTGCTACCTTTTATCAAATCGATTTTAGGTTACTATACAGTGTTGAGTAAAAATCGATAAGATATTGATTGGAACCTTAGAGATGAGATTCCCGCTCACTATAACAGCTTTTCTGGCATAAACAGTCAGGTGTCATTATATTGTTTGAAGATCACCAAAGGTGTGGAATGCAACTGACGAAATTCAGTAGTTTTTGTTTTGTAGATTTTGACTTATTTTGGTTCTTAAACAACTTCTAAAATAATGGTGCTTTATAATTTAACAAACCATTTTGGATTCTCTTTCGTTGGATAAAGGCGCCGATTGTCTGAGACTGAGACTTTATTAGTCATCGAGAATATACGCTAAAAACACAAATAGAAACTGTCCATTCATTTCCCACCAGAGATGACGACCTTTAAATGGAAAATCCATGTTTGTTTTTCAACTGAGATAATCAGTCCACGTTGGTGTTATGGAATCGATTTAATTCAAGTAATGTCACTATAGAATTCGCTTGTAACAGATAGATAGAGATTGAAGTTATTTCTCTTAGGATTTGCTTGGAACCAATGTTTTC
>OY735231.1:46179491-46196991 GCA_963457665.1 Thysanoteuthis rhombus | reverse complement strand
TTTTAGAGTAGAGAATTCTTCCGATGGTACATTATTTAATAAAGTTCGAAATAATTACCTCAAAGCCCTAAATGATCACGGAAATAAACCTCGAATATGATAAAAAAATCAAGTCCAATAATAAGAAAGAGACAAATAATAAGAAAAACAGGAATGGAAAAATCATCTGGTATACGCACCCGTTTATCTTACAAGTAAGAACGAACTTAGGCAAAATTTTCATTCGACTAATAGGAAAACATTTCTCCCCAAACCACCTACTAAATAAAATATTTAATATAATTACATTGGAAATTGGTTTTAGCTGTACAGAAAATTTCAATAAGATCATCACTAAGCACAATGATAAAATTATTAGTAGTGATAGAAGTAAAGAAAACACTCATACGAAAAAAAATCTGACTGCAACTGCCCAAACAAGAAAAACTGACCCCTGCAAAACAAATGCCTTAAATCAAACATAGTATACCAGGCAGAGATATCAACTCAGGAAAAAAACCCTTAGATATAAAATATTACATCGGCATATTGAACACATCTTTTGAGCTTAGATTAGCCAACCATGTATCATCGTTCACTAACGAAAGATACAAAAACAGCACATCCCTATCAGCACACTACTAGAAACTACACCAAATGAACCACAAGCCAAAAGTCAAGTAGAAAATCCTTAGACAATCCAATACATGCCAAGGTTTTAAAAAAATTATGCAATTTCTGCCTTAATGAACAATTTGAAATTCTAAATTTCACAAAAATCCCCCCAAACCCCAAAGAACATCTACTAAATAGAAAAAATGAGGCCATAATACTGTGCAGGGATCGCTCTAAATTTCTTTTAATCAACATGAAACAACATCGATAAATCATAAAGTAAAGTAGACAATTCGTCCCCGTGCCCAACATACCCAAAACTTCCCATCACCATCTTTTACCTTCAAACATACACAAACATACTATAAATTAAACATCAAGATTAATACTATCAACTAGAACTACAAACGGCACCAAGAGGGGCAATAAAACCCAATGCTGAGATACCTAGGTGAAAATAGAAATTACTCCCACACCACTACTAAGCATCCTTGCAGGAATGACATCTACATGGAATTCAAACCCCTTTGACAAAATGAATATCCCCACACCACCCACTATCACACTCAAAACATTCTCACCGAATTCCCAATAAATAGATCCCCCAAAACATAGTCAATCGTTCGCCTGAAGAGGCCCAGAGAGGGCTTAAACATGAGCTAGTTTGTGTAGCGAATCCACAACCTACTATTTATATATATTATATATATATATATATATATATATATATATATATATATATATATATATATATATATATATATATATATATATATATATATGTATATATATATATATATATATATATATTTATATAAATATATATACATATATATATATTGAAAGATATATGTGTCTGTATATATACATATATAATCTGTGTTGCTCAAAAGCATACATATATATGAATGCATATATATATATATATTATATTATACACACATAAATACATACATATGTATATATCTATATACATATTCATAAATACATAAATACATGTGTATACATATATATATATATATATATATATATATATATATATATATATTATATCAAACTCGTCATAAAATACTTATAAACAACAAACTATATCTACGTAAATGTACACCTTATAAATACAGTCATTCAGTTATTACAGCCAATTCAAACATCATAGTAACACTTCTTCAACTACAACATAGATATACAAAATTGAATAGTTCGATGGATTCTGGGCTAATCAAACAAATTTTAATTCAAATAAATTTGAATAATCGAAAGATTGATAGACACTTCATACTTTTGCCTACTACAATAATATAATGTTAATGGCCATGTAGAATTTAACTCCACACCATGTACCCAACCAAACACGCAGATACTTAAAATAGGGGTCTAATGACCCCACAATAACCTTTTTAGACCCAAGTGAAAATAGAATGATAAAAAAAGGATGGACCCAGTCGACGATATGTCGGTTGAAGCTTCGCCGACATATGAATCACAAGAGGTCACAGAAACACAAAATGTCAAATGAAGAGAACTCGACCATGAATTGAAGTCAGTACATTTAGCAACAAGTTTTTCCTCTGACAATGACTGTACAGTCGAAACCAGCTGGAGAATTTGTACGGAAAATAAATGAAAAATGAAATAAAATCCCAATACGTTCACCTCTGTTTGTGTCTTTTGTATGATCCAAATCTATTATCTATCTATTTATCTATCTATCTATCTCTGTCTCTCTCTCTTTCTCTCCCCCCCTCTCTCTCTCTCTCTCTCTCTCTATATATATATATATATATATATATTAATTTTGAATCAAAGAAAAACGGATTGCCATGCAGGAAAGCCTTATATATGCATATTATATGTGTCAGGATAATTGGAGTTGTATGTCAGTTACCTTGTTTCAGCTTTGCTCAACCCGCTTTTCAACAAATTTTGATATCTGTACAATATCTCACAATGTATATCTAGTAAGATAATTGCATGATTGTTCTTTGTTATTGGATAGCTAAAAATACGTGAATTGATCCTGAACGTGAGCACGATTATCCACTTGTGTATTTATTGAAGAACGAAGAATAATAATGGGAAATCAAACCCCCAAACACCGTTGCAAGTTTCGGCTGACCACCAATGGAAGGTACAGGATACCTTATTTCATCGGTCGATTATTTCTTTTTGGTTCAAGGAATTCAATCTCAGAAAGATTTTTCGCGAGAAGACAATTGAACTTTGAGAAAAGAAATTTTCGCTCCCTACTTCCCGTGCCTGAAATGGAGATAACTCCAGTTAGACTTATATTGAACTTGTCAACACAGTCATTAATTGAACAACCATAGCGTAAAAATTTGAATTGATATAAGAAAAAAAATTCCGTATCCTAAAAAAGAGTAAAAAAACCAAAACATCTGCAAATATCTAGATCAAAGCCTAACCCTAACCCTAACCCAAAAGGCCAGAGAAGTTTTTTTCTGAAATTCAAAGAAAATATTTTCAAGTCTGGGGTCCAATCGGTATTACTAGGAGTGCTGCAACACAGAAAAACATTAGTAACCCGTTCATAATAAGGTCCTTAAAGGTCAAAGAAGTTTTTTTCGAAGAGGACTCATGGAGTACAAATGCCAAGTTTCAATCAAACAAAAAACACAGACTGGTAAACAAACACACAAAAACACACACCTATAAACGGGGATGAAACTCTCTACCATCCTCGATGGCTACGCTTGATCAACTAAATATAATCTCCTTAATCAAGATATCCACGGATTATATTGTTACTGTTCTGAAGAAGTTGAACTGTTTTTATTCAGGCAAATGTGTGAAACGTTATAAGTTCGTTCAGAAATGAAGTTTCTTTTTATCTATTTTAGTTTTGTGTTACAACTATCATTGATTTGTGTATTCATTGAAGAAAAAAAAAAGACCCACCCCCTTAACCCCGAATCATCATTGCAAATTTCGGTCAACAATGATTGAAAAGTACAGGAGACTTTTTTTCAGTCAGACATTTAATTTTCTTTGGTTCAAGAAACTCGTATTCTTCACACTGATTGATCTAAAAATGTTTCTGTGTGAAGACGATTTGTCTTTTGGGAAAGAGATATATTTCAAGACTTTAGATAAGTTTTATTAAACTGTGTAGATTTATTGTTTTGCGATCTCTATGTTATCACTGATCATTGACCACGTCAGCTTTGCCTGACATAGCTACCAAAATACTATGTTTAGTTAGACAATTTTCGTGTTGTTGGTCCAAACTCGTCATGATGACCAAACAGAGATCTTCTTCCTTGATTTTCACTTTTGCTTCCAAAGCAAAATATTAGATGCTAAATTTGTCTCCTACGGAAACCTTTAACCGCTGAAAAGTACACACATGCTACTAATGAGAACTCCCCAAAACATGTATGACATACCAATTAATTTATTTATGAATTGATTACTTTATAAATAAATTCTCCGAATACTTTTACTCCGAAGTCTATCTGATTCCCAATTTTTCACACACGACCAAAAATGTAAGTAAGATTGTTTGTTTTAGAAATATCGGGGGAATATCCTTTTTCCAATGTGCGTCTTTTACAGGTGAAATTACTTTAATTGTAATGTGTCGACTTTTCCATAAGGATGAAGACCTGCTTCGATTTTCGAGATTTTATTGGACGGCTAAGTATAAATAACAAGACAAAGAAAAAAAAGGATGCTATCTAAAATGTATTAGTATATTCCAAATATCTTAGTAACGATATATGACGGGTAACATTTTAGTACACACACACACACGTCAGACAATTGCATTCCTCATATCGAACAATCATCGATCATAGATAACTCCACCTTAAAAGAAATAATAGCGATATACATACATATATATATATATATATATATATATATATATATATATATATATATATATATATATATATATATATATATTGTCTAGACAGCTTCACTGCTTTTAACACAAAAAATTTTAAAAACTTTAAAATAAATTTTCTGTCATATTAATCACCAATTCCTCAATATTCGTAATTTTTCAAAGTATACGTATATATATATATATATATATATATATATATATATATATATATATATATATGTGTGTGTGTGTGTGTGTCTCTCTCTCTCTCTCTCTCTCTCTCTCTCTCTCTCTGTTTGTGCATACAAAGATACTTCAATAAGTCTGTAGTAGCCTAATGATGGAAGCATACTTATACAGTATGACAAATATTTTTTAACCTTTTTTTCCCTTATCAATGCACGTCTTCAAAGATCTCAAATATCAAACATTCAGTGAACATTTAGCCAACAAATAAACCTATCTCCTGCGTGTGTCTTTACGTGGGCGTGTTACCATGCAATCCATATAAAATATTGGGGTGATTATTTGTCTTTATCAAGGAACTGTTTCCAATATATATATATATATATAGATAGATAGATAGATATATATATATATGTGTGTGTGTGTGTGTGTGTGTGTGTGTGTATTTTCTCTTCTTAATTCTTCCACAAACCTTAAGATAAACTTGGTCTTCTAAAGCAAAGTAATGAATTCCAATTATCTTCGCCATCCTTATCTTTCAGCACCTCTTGTGTGTCAGACTATTCATCTAATTTCTGAATGATAAAAAAAGTCAGTACGAAGTTTATCACAATCCTTATTTATTCTTAAATCAACAGGTGACGATATTTTTGATTAAGTATGAAGTAAGCCCTTCAACGTGAATACCAAATTAAATGCTAGAAAGAAAATAGAAAAACACTGTTAGGTGCACGAGTTAGAATTACACTAGAGAATTGGATTCACTTGTCATGAAGTGGCAATATAGCAACCTTTTATTTACGGTTTTCATCCTTCTAGAAGAGGTGATTATTGCGCTTGGAAGTAAGGTTCTAGGGAAAATCTATATACAAAGCTTTCATTGTAGCACTTGTCGCATTATCTATAGTAGAAGTAGTTGCACACAATTTGTTAGTGTTCCATCAACAAACGCACCTAGATATTTTCGTCTCGAACCAGACAAACCTGAATCAAAGGAGTATAACATTTGAACAAATATCCAATTTGAGCAATGTCCTAAATGAAATAAAGAAGATATTCTGCGATTTGCTGATCCAGACCTTCCTCGAGAAAAGTGAATGTGATAGTTATAAGCAACAATAATAATATACTCCTATAAAACCAAATACATACTTATACAAATTCATATATAGTTTTGTGGGTTTTTCTGTGCGTACATTATGAGTGTATGCACGTGCACACTCAAGTATGTGTGTGTGTCTTTTTGATAAAGGTAAAAAATGAATGCATTCGCATAAGGGAATATTTATTTTTATTTCATTGAATTGTATCTTTTATTCCAAATCTTATCCTTGAGAAACGAAAATAAACGATTTACAACATTTTTTTTTATAACTGTAAGCAATATATCGGCTTACATCGATTAATCTGGAGTTTCTTTTGGTTCTGAAGATCAGAGATAAAACGATGAAGAAAATGCTGTACACAATGCAATAATATTTACGACTGAATCATGTTTGGATACACCGTTTCTTGTTCGGTCACCAGAGTCAAGCAACGTCTAACCTGGTCAGTTCCTACAGGGCTGGCCAACTGGTTATAAGAGGTACTGTAATCATGTTGCGATCGAGTTAATACTCCTGAAATGAGACCGATCTCTAGACTATGCTTAATAACACAAGCTAAACCAACTGACTATATAGTGGGCTATCAGTATCAAGCTTTTAATATCAATCTATTGCAGTTTTTTCATATCTATCGATATTATTTACACCAAATTACCCCTTTTCTCTCTGTCTCTCTCTCTCTACCCCTTTCTCTCTCTCTCTCTCTCTCTCTCTCTCTCTCTCTCTCTCTCTCTCTCTCTCTCTCAGTGTTTTCATAACTATCTATTCACTTATCTATCTCTGGCAGTCCATATATATCTATCTATCTGAACTTGAAATTACTAGATAAATATGAATGTCGGAAATACATTTCTTCTTTCCTTGATGGCGTCTAATGGATTTCGTTGTCAATAATTTGAGTCATCGAAACAACAATTTTCGGAAGAGCATCTATTGAACAGAATGCTTATCATGTATTGATTATTATTATTATTATTATTATTATTATTATTATTACAAATTTGATTGATATACAATGAACTCAGATAAATAAAACCAATATGTGAAAGCAACATTAGCCAATATTAGCATCATTCTATTCTGTACTTGCATCAGTTTAAAAATATATCAGTAGACAATTTTACGCACACAGATAGACAGGCATAAACACATACAGGAACACATTCATTCATATATGCCTGTATATCTTTAAAATGGATAGTTTGTGTCCGACAATGTGATAGTCATAAGGTTAGTCAAGTAGGAACTCTATGTTGGCCATCACTGGTGTTAAACGAGTATCAAATCAGCGTAGACTGCATTAAAAATGAGAAAATAAGCGTCACGTGGCACTCAGACCTGTGTCCATCAAGGAAGCAGTATAAACACGGCTCAGTACTCACCATCTGAGCTAACGAGGCCCTGACAAGTGCAGCAATCTGATAAAGCGAATTTATATTGCTCATCCCACTGTTATGCAGCCATGGGCATGAATTTTTACACACATACATACACATATTTATATACACGCACATAAATATGTGTGAGTGTGAGAGAGTGTGTTCCCTATGCCGACAACAGTAGAATGTTCAGTAAATAGACAGTTGAACAATATTAGTCTCAAGAAATGGACGCATGTATTTCTTTCCCGAATTTATATCTATTTTCCGATCCACAAATATCCTTTGCTTTGATCTTACGAGTGGCTTCCAGATCAAGGATCATGTCCAACATTACGTAGAGAGATCACAAGACTGTTCATCATATATGAAAACTAGCAGATCTCAAATACATCATAAGAAATAAAGATGAAAACATTACAAAACTCAAATGGCAATGGGCTGGGTATATCACAATTTATTTCGTGGATTCCCAAAATTCATATACGAAACTGTGGCCAGAAAAAGGTTGGCATGACGATTCCGACCAATTCAAAAGATATTGGTTCTGCAATTCCTAAGACCAAGAGATCATACAATTCTTGGGGAAGCTGTATCTTAAACGAGGTGCGTTAAAACGCTCTTGCAACGGATGATGGTGATGAGGATGATGGTGATGAGGATGATGGTGATGAGGATGATGGTGATGAGGATGATGGTGATGAGGATGATGGTGATAACTTAAGATTTCGCATCTTCTTGAACAACTTGAAACCGAAGTAATACAACGAAGAAATTTAACTCTCTTGGGAATCGCATTGCAGGAACGAAATAGAATTAAAAAGAAAAATACAAAAACATAGAGAGGCAGTAACTTTAATCAGAAGTTACACCTCTTAATGTAATTTGAGTAATAATCATTTAGAGTTAATCCTGCAGCTTCTAATAAGTTCAAAGAAGAAATGAAACAGTCCAGGAAAGGATACTCTGCAAATAGCGATTGACTTGAAATCTTTTAAAGGTCATTTTCTTTGGAGCACCCAGTTCTTTGCTAAAATCAATAAGAAGATAATTTTCTGTAACTAAAACCAAATTCGTTTTCCATTCCATTTAACGATATGAATTATTTAGAAGATATTTTTGTCGGCACGTAATAACGATAAAATTGTTGAAAAACAATTTATTGGAACGCTAATGGTTTTAAGTAGATGTACTGAAAATGAAGTCAAGATTATTTTAATATCAGTTGTTTGCTAAACAATAGCATGACCAGACTGAGATGTGCTTTAAGATCTTATATTATATTTTATATACAATTTCTTCTTTAAAAATTGCCAGTTTTTCCACTGATTTTTCTGTTCTTTCTTTCTTTGTGGAGAGGCCAGAGTCGTCGACGTTGCTTTCTTGAAAGAAGAGATAGTAAAATTGTTTAGAAGTTTTAAGGGAGGTTTTTTGTTTGCTTTTATTTTTTATTTTTTTTCATTTATTTTGGTTTGATTATTTTGTGGACTGGAATTGGTAAAAGAAACGTTGATAAACACATTAAGAAAATAGCTACACTCCTTATTCATAAAAATATACTCAATTCCGAATGAATAGAAATAGAAATGATAGTAGAGAAAATAGATCCGATAAAAAGTGCAAGACAATTAGGTAATCGAATATAATTTGTAAACAAACTGAGTGAAAAAAACCCAGTTATGCACAGAATACTAAATAGTATGGCAAAATTATATATACACACACGCACACACACACACACACACATATACATACACACACACACACACATATATATATATATATATATATATATATATATATATATATATATATATATATATATTGTGCGGGGAGTGAAGAAACTCTCCAAAATACTGTGTACTAATATTTATATATATATATATCTTTCAATGCTTATTTATGTATGTATGTATGTATGTATGTATATATATATATGTATGTATATATATATATATGTACATACATATGTTTCTGTTGCCATATATGTATATCTGTGTGTATGTATATTTATGCTTGTACATGTGCATAGGTGTGTGTGTATGTGTGTGTGTGTGTGTGTGTGTGTTTGGGCATGTGTTATTGTGAATGCAAATATAATTTTGCATGAAGTTCTATATTGGGTACACCGTCATTCAAATACAAAAACCCAAAGATAAAATCGATAAACAGGATCATAATATATAAAACAAATTTTAATCCAATTAGAATTATGAATAAAATTAAAAATGAAAAAACTCATAATAAATATAAACCTGAATAAAATTATTTAAAAAAACAGATCAAGAGAATTTGCCGTAAAATATTATCTTTTTAAAACAATTTTTTGAATTCGCAAAAACATCTAAACACAAATTAGGTAAACCCTAACAAACCTTGAAAATAACAAAACAATTCAAGCACAAAAGGGGAACAAGTTGAAAATACGGTCTTTAGGTTTTGTTTGCTTGAGTTTACATCAAAAATGGAATTAAAAAAAATATCATATCATATCTATCCATCTATCTATCTATCTATCTATATATGAAATTGTACGAAATATATTACATAGTATCAATAAATTAAACAAGACATAAGATCTCACGTGGTTAAAGATTGGAGCATATCTAATAAGGATTCTAAACTCACACATGGAGGGTGATATAAGTTTATATATGTGAGTGCAAGCATACCAAAATATATGCATACATATACGCATGCACGCACACATACGCACACACATACATTTATGATGTGTGTGCGTGTGTGTGTATGTATGTGTGTAATTTTTCCGACAAAAAGTAGCGATTTAAAAATCTTTCGAAATAATGTAGATGTATATTGAATAAGGATAGTTGGGACGGACTTGTTTTTGAAGATTGAGCTTACTCTGCCTAAGGCTTGCCATCTTAAGGTGATATTCGCTTGATCTTACCCTCTTTCGTGGGTTTCATGGATATTTGTTGTCCTAGATAGATTTAGTGGTCTACTTTCCCAATATTTGCATATTTGATTTTGACAGTTATGTCCTTATTCTCATTGTGATCACTGTACATGATTTTTGTTTACTGAAGTTCATATGTAGGTTGACTTTTTACTTTATTCATTTAGTTCATCTAGCATTAGTTGGATTTCGTGTAGGTTTTCTGCGAAAAGGAAGATGTCGTCAGCATTCTTAGGGTTACTCAGATATTCGTCGTCTATTTTACTCCCTCGATTTTCCCAGTCCAGATTTCGAGACATAATATCGAGGTAGGCTGTGAAGAGTTTGGGTGAGCTAGTATCACCTTGTCTTACTCCTTTTCAGAGTCGGAAGGGTTCAGGGTCCTTACGTCGCCAGAGAAAGGAGTTGCTGTGATTGTATATATGTTGTAGTATTTTGACATTTACAGGGTCAACATTTAGTCGGGTGATGGCCTTCTTGACGATTGGATTTTCAGTCAAATGCCTTCTTGAAGTCTATATATGCTACAGTGAGTGGCATCTTATATTCTGCTGCTTTCTCTTTCTGCTGATTTATTGATGTTGCAAGAGTGACAGACAACCAATGGACATCACGACTCACAACATGGATCCCCAGAGATCACATGCAAAACTTAGGCCGGCAAGATGAACTGGACAAATTTAGAAAATACTGGCTCTACGATGCTCGTGATACAGAATTGTGGCAAATCCTGGGGAAGGTTTATGTCTGACGACGGATGTTAGAAGACTAATGATGATATTAAAAAGAAAGTTTCAAGTACAATCCCCTAAACCCTATAATTCTCTTGGATGGCAGAAATACATCAGCAATTTAAAAAAATCGATTTTGCTTAGAATGAAGACTTTTTAACCATTGCATCGTGTTTTTCTTCAATTTTTCCCCAATAAATAAATCTGCATATTCTTGCAGTGGAGTATTCATGGAAACATTTATTCATTCATTTTGTTTGAAATGAAGAAAAATCAGTTGAGCAAGTGATTTTTAAGGAAAGACCACAATCCAAATTTCAATCCGTATGTTTTTTTTTTTATTAAAAAAAATGTATCCGTCTCACTCAGCTCGAATTGGTACATGTATGTTTCTAAACAAGTTATTCTAGTTTAGGTATTACTCATGTAATTTACCTTATAAATCATCAACTAGAAATGTAAACATAGATTTATGTAAGCCTTTTGCGTACATGCAACTTGGGATGCAACAGACTTGCAAAGCAAACGTTTTTGGTGAATTTTGTTTATTTCAGTACTGTAAAACATAGTAGTCGAAAAGCTTATCAAATCATCATCATCATCATCACCATCATTTTTTTTACGTCCGTCGTTTGACATAGACCTTCCAAAGATTCACGTAACCTCTCAAACGTGAGCGTCATGGAGCAAATACTTTCTGAACATTGTAGCCCCCAAAACATTCGGGAAATGTTTCCTGCGGAAAAAAGTGTGCAACTCACTAATCAAGAAAGAAAGAGTGAGCACATCCTGAATTCCGCTTCGTGCACTATTATTTTTTATTACTTTGCAACTCGTTTGAACGATAAGGGAAGGGGTTGCAAACATCACGATATATACCATTTTGCCTTGCTTCATCCCCAAGAGTGAACGGAGCTCTCGAGCGAGGTCTTACTTGCTCGAAGTCAGAACTAAAACCGTCTTTCTCAGAGTATCTTTACAATCACTCCACCAAAAACTTCACGATTTCATTGACTACGTGGGATAGTATGATACTTGCTTCTCGTACACATTCATATAACGCTAGAATACCCACACATTCATTTCCATGTATCTAATATTTGTATAATGCCAGAGCATAGAAATCCAAACGAGACCTCAGTGACGATAATGACACTAAATTTCTTTGTTGAGGTCAAATCTTTTTTCAAATCTCGGCCAGGATAGCTCTGTTTGGGGATGCATTGTCGGCATTCAGCCCAGTGATGATTAAACTAGGTCATGTCACATCCATGTAGTTTTTAAGCAACTCAGCTGGCTGGCTCGTTATGATTGCGTTACGTGTATACACCCTTAGAAAGCTAAAAATTTGAATAATTACTGCTCATCATGTCTAGAAAGAACGTTTTGTTTTCCGAACAACCCCCATATGATTTTAGTGGAGTTTCCGTCACAATGGATGTTTACACTAAATTGGCTCCTAGCTTGTGTCAGGCAGCATTCATTCTTACTCATTGAACCTTGGTGACACAAAAAAAAAAAAAGAGAAGGAAGTATTTTATTCACTGATCATCCCTTTTCCTATTGAAAAAAATCTGTACGCTAAAAAGAGTATGTGCATAGAATACATCAGTCAGGAGAGAAATTCTCCAGTATGGCTAATCAGATCTGTTTTTTATATTTGGTTGTTACATGAGACATGAAGGAGTGTCATTGGTGAGTGGAGAGCCAACTACAAACTCAGGTCAAAATTTCCGACTGATATCTCCAACCTTGGGAAGGCAACTATTGTCAGAGAATGTCAACTCTAATTCCAAAACAGCGAGTGAAGCACCCTTAAGGCGTTTGACGCCAAAAGTGATGTCTTTCCAGCAAGTCCTGTGGCCAAGCTGATGTCAAATGTAACCCACAACGCATTTCTTTAGATTACATTGGTGGCTCCTTGGTGGGTATTCTGTCAACCAAGCTTTCAAAGATCTACATAAGCCTCACCAACGCTTTTGCCCTGGGAACGTCAACCATTCCGTTCTATTAATCATTGAGACAGAATAGAGTGTTCACTCCATATAAGAAATAACCTTTCAGGAATAGTGAGATGAGAAATTATATCAACAATATTTTGATGGAAGAATCCATTGTTCGGGATCATGATATCTTATTAGCAAACTATTTTTTTCAAATTGAAGAACCTGTGGTGTTAGATTTAAAGAGATCACAAAGTTTATATATATATATATATATATATATATATATATATGTGTGTGTGTGTGTGTATATATATATACGTGTGTGTATGTGTGTGAGTGTGTGTGTTTGTATATATATATATATATATATATATATATATATATATGTGTGTGTGTCCAATTCTGCCTTATAGTTACATTATAAAAAGAGTTCCTCTCTAGAACGTTTAAGAAATTTCCGTTGTCAAATCTTTTTAATTATATATATATATATATATATATATATATATATATATATATATATATATATATATATATATATACGTATATATAACTATTACGAGGAAATGGATGAGATTTATCTTACGTAATGGTGAATTTGATAGAAAATTTGAAAAAAAACAACCTTTTCCATTTCACTTATACACAAATAATTTCAACTTCGACGAAAAAACATCTTTTTGTTGCCAATGTAAATACTAAATTTAGAAAAACAATAACCTAACACCATCTCCCCACTTCCTTTTCAAACCTTGTTATAAACCAAATTGTATCAGTTTTCAAATTTGACATTCGACAATGAGAGCAGTCTCTCAAAACATGTTACGGAAATAAATCCGTTCTAGTTTCAAAACTTTCGTGTTCCCACATTTTCTATCAAATGCATACACTTTGGCACACACACACACACACACACACACACACATACATATATATATATATATATATATAAGATATTCCAGACGTGTCTGTTGCCATTAATTTTCGTCTACACTAGAGAAATAATCTTTGTTTCGATTTTTTCCTTTCTGATCTCATTGTTTAATGAGTTTGGGCTAAAGAAAAAAAAAACCCTGATCGTTCCAGTCTAGAAAGAAAAACATCTCATCGAATGATGTCAGCAACTGAAATGATTTATTGTTAGGAAGTAGCTATTAGTGTGAACATTGCGCATGCGCGACGTCCAACGACAGCTTAAAACCGGAAATAGTTGAATAATTGAAGAGACAACTAAGTTTATGTCTACAATATAACGTTTTTCGCTTAATTTTGATTTGATTTTTTTTTCTTCTATTTCATCATTCTACTTTCGTTCCTTTTTCCTTGTCACATTTTATATTAGATTTCTAGTTCTTCATAGAATATTAAATTTCAGTTCATAGCAAAACTGTTGTTATTGGTACCAGCAATCTGCGATATTTTTTCTTGATAATTAAATTCCATCCTACAAAACTTAATAAATACGGTATGAATGAATGTACTCCTCAGTCGATCAGTGAATGTAACTTATTTCATAACTTGCATAGTACTTGTCAAAAATGACAAGATGATTTATTGTATATAACTACTGTCTCTATTTGTCACCCTTCTACCCTTCCATTAGACGTTTTATTTAGAAGGTAACTATAGATCTCAACTGGTGCCTTACTTCCTCCTTAATATACATATATACACTGAAATATCTATTTTATCTTCTAGAATAATAACCGTTTTGCAACGGTATCCAAACACTGTAAATATGCATTCTAGATAATGTGAAGTGTGCCTCGTTTTGCGGCCATCCATTTTCAGCCGAAAACGCTTGTGAATTGAAACAATCTTCCCTCATTTATTGATAAAGAAAATTGACACCACAACTGCTTTATGATTCGAGTGCTTTTACAGGTAAACGACACATGTCATGAGAAAAGTTTATTTTTCACTATATTTGGAGAAAAAGTGAGAAATATTTCTTCCTATTCCAGTTAATTGATCATCAATTTGATTTTTATTTTTTGAAGATTTTCGATTAACGTGTTTAGATATTTTTCTCAACAAACTTAATCAAAAACAGAGTCTGGCATGTTTTGAGTGGATCAAAACCACGAACAAATACTATATATATATATATATATATATATATATATATATATATATATATATATATATATATATATATATATATGTGTGTGTGTGTGTGTGTGTGTGTGTGTGTCTGATTAATCCATCAATCTTCAGAAGGTTCAGCTTTTTTTTGTAACCTGGTTTAAGTACGTTAAAATATTTTTACGTATGATGCATTGTTAAGTATTTTCTTTTCAATTATTCACAGTTGCTACAAATTGAGTTTATGTAAAACACTTAATTTTGTCATTTTGATTCAATCATCATTTTTTACGTATTATTGCATTTTGACCTATATTCAGTTTATGCATGCCAAATATGAAAGTTACACCTTGTTTAAACGGGTACAAACATAAATTCACCATGATTAATCAACCTTTACAAAGCTTCAGAGCTTGGTGTTTAGAAGCATAGATATGAATCATTCATTAATCATTTTAGCTATCCGTTCAACACTTAATTACAGTAAAAATCATTACATTAACCCCAACCTCTAGTACAAAGATTGTAAAAGCAATCCCTAACCTGCTTTGGGTACACTAAAATATTTCAACGTATTATTCATCATGTATGTATTTCCTTTCATTACAGGAGTTAGAAAATGAATCTAAGCAAACATCTTAACCCTACCTTTTCGATTCGAATGGAATTTGAATGGGATTTCCGGGTTTTTTGCCATGTGTGTAGCTCGCAAAACTCTGCCACATGGTTGAGCCCATGTTAAAACCAGAGAGTTTTAAGCGTAAAAGATAAAGCTTAGCGTAAAACCTACAAATGTCTTACTTTGCTATTGGTTGTTGGATACTTAGAAGTCCAGCACCTTGGAAGGGCAATTCATTAGAATACGCTTATTCAATATATGATCAATCGAGTCACTGCCTGATTGAACATCAAGAAGGGGTATAACAACGGCGAGGATGACAAGTCTTCTATAGTGACTAACGTGTGATGATCGTTTATGCTAACTTAGAATGTTGCTCAGTCTCCTCGCTAATTGGGATGGACTAGGAAATATTCGAAGAAGCATATCTGTAAAAATTCAAAGAAACATTCTTCAAGCTGAGAAATTAGTTTCAAATGATACATTGCAAAAATGGTATGATCATATATATATATATATATATATATATATATATATATATATACATATATATATATATATATATATATATATATATATATATATATATTCACGCACGCAAAGACACACACATATATATATAGTGCCAATTTTACATTCTGAGGGTGAGAAGAACTCAAATGAGAAAAGTGTTATATACGAAATAAATTATCATCACTTTGACAGGCTTTTATGCATTTTGTTGTTACTGCCAACCTTTAAAAAAGAGAACATTTGTAACAATGCAGACAATGTAGGCATTCTACATATTTGAGTGTGACCAACAAAATGAGGGCCAGCATATTTTTCCATCTGACATCTGGTTGTTTTGTAGTTTAGGAAGGGTGAGAAGTTTTTATCAGTGTTGGTGGGGAGAGGATGGTTAGATAAGAAGGATCAGTCGGGGAAGTGGAGTCAAATAAGAGCAGTCACCGTTAGGGGAGTTGGTAAATTGAATTTAATGAATTCGTGTTGGAATATCTGTGATAAACTAAGATGTGTTAGATCAATCTTTTAGGTTTTGAGGTAGATGAAACATGGTGTGTATGTGTCTGTATGTTGGCTTCAGTGTGTGATCGAACTGTTTATCGAAAGGGGTTGGTATGTCTTGACCTATGTCTTGCATGAAGATGTCGTGATGCGTTATTTCCATATGATTTTTTTTCAAGTTAATGCATTTAAAGGTTGTTAATTTGGAATAAACATACCACATCTATTTCATGTAAAAAAATTCTCATTTTCCAACAAAATCTGAACCCTCATCAGTGCCTTTAATTCTATGATGAATATTAATCGATTGGATCAAACATAATACGGTGGGGATTTAAGATCAAATTTCAGCTAAAATCAATGTTTCTAGCTGTGCAAAGGCGATGACAAATCTTTCAAATACATATATATATATATATATATATATATATATATATATATATATATATATATATATATATATATATATATATATATATATATATATATATATATACATATATATATACATATATATATATATATATATATATATATATATATATATATATATATATGTTAAACCCTTACTTCGTGAAAACTAATTTCACTGTATTGAGATTCGAATATTAACTATTGCTGTAAATCAGAGAGGTTGGACTGAATATTTCTCCCGTATTTGGCTTTAAATGGGTAGAATTTGTTAAACATTTTTGTATTTTTTGTTTATCAGGGAAAGGGTCTGGTCGGATATATAGTGATAAAAACTCACTATCGTTTCTATACCTCAACGCAAAACTTATTTTACCCCATCTATCATCTGGATACTTCTATGGAGTTTCTAAAACAATTACTCACCCTAATGTTCTGGAGGAATCTGATATTTTCGGCAAAATGTAAGCGATCGCATTTAATAAAAGAAATTGTGATCTATTGACGAGTCTCGAGTCTTTTCTTTCTGTTTAGTCAATTTTTCACATTACGTGGTTCATCTACATCCATTCTCTCTCCCTCTCTCTCTTTCTCTCACACACACATGTACACACACACAAACACATACACACAGATATATATATATATATATATATATATATATA
>OY735231.1:46114491-46174491 GCA_963457665.1 Thysanoteuthis rhombus | reverse complement strand
CGGAGTCGAACTAGGCTTACCGACTCCATCCTCTCTGTTGTTGGTCAATGGGATATTATGCCACCCTTTTGATAATAATTTGCTAAATATCCCTCCCCGAAAAGACATTTCAAATCGTGCAGGACTAAAAGAACAATTTCCCTTAATAATCGATACAGTTACAATTACATCTACAACCGAAAGTTTTTTCAGTTGATATTCTCTGCATGAGACTTTTATCTGACTATCCTGTAACTTAATCCACAGTGTCCGGAGCATCACAGATGATTTTTTGTGGATATGTCAAGGGAATGATCAAACCCTCTTTTCCAAAAACTTTAGTTTAAAAAGGAAAGCTGCCTCAGATGGAGTTTGATGATCACATTATCTGTACCTTTAAATATTTTTATCAAGATTTTACAATCACTAAAAAAACAATAACTCAACACCATTCGATTTAGTTACGATAACATCTATCACCAAAAGCCGTCCATGATTAGCTTGCTAAATATCTCTCCATATCTCGTGATCTTATTCTGAATTTTACACGACTGAAAGATCAACGACGGATTTTAGGGGAAAAAATCGATGGAGCTACAAAGATGACTCCTAACAAAATCTATCAAGTCAATATTTGTTGTATGAGATTTGTAGCTTACCTCAACTACTCAGTATCCCTATGCAAGATTTTTTCAGGTACTTAGATCATTTTATCGAGTATTCGAACATGAACTTCACTTACTCAGGTAAGGAGACACGGGCGACGATCCTTGATTTTACCATATTGGCCAATGTTTGGGAAGGGCGGATTAGATGGATTCATGCTTTTCCCAAAGTCATTAAGATGAATAGAGCTCACTCAGTCGGAGCTTGAACTTGGACCAGCGAACCGATTGCCTTTGACCATTCATACACACGCACGTCCATTCAGAGTTTTGCATCACAAGAACAACAACTCCAAATTTCCACAAACATAATCGATAGATCTACAATGACCTCTTCCACCGAAAAGCTATTTAGCCGATATTAGCTGCCTGTCTGCCAGCCAAACTGAACGTCCCCATTTCTCCGTCTGACTTGTCACGCAATCTTGTCTCGTACCAATCACCGAAGCCCGTATTGTCGATGGCCCGAGTCTTTTTGCACGCACACATTGCCCATTACCGCTTCGGAATTTCACACAAGAAATTGTTCTTTTTTGTTTTATGGTGATGAGGTGAAACTAGTAGTTACTCGATCCGGCCTGCTAACGACACGACCTCTATCAGTGATACCATTAGAAACATTGAGACCTACTGAACCACCGACTCGTGGTCTATGTTCACGAAGAAGAGTGTTCAGAGATAAATGGTTTCTCAGTAAACCAGAAAAAGTATTCTGTGTATATAGAATCGAAAATTCAGAAGTAGCTACGTGATAAATAGATATGTCTCTAAAAGATCTTGATTTCCCAGCGCGCAAATATGAGTCAGAAGGGTTAGCACGGATGAAAGAGGTCTGAATGATTATCCACATCTATGGAACTATTTACATGACACACACACGATATATATATATATATATATATATATATATATATATATATATATATATATATATATATATATATATATATGTGTGTATATATATATATATATATATATATATATATATGTGTGTATATATATATATATATATATATATATATATATATATATATATATATATATCATGCATATACATGTGTCTATCTGTGAGTGAAATACTTTTCAATAGTATATTATGATCACAAGCAGAGGATGAAGGAGCAACATTTTGATTCCTAAGAAGTACTCATCCATACTTAATTAATCCCATATACCATGGTAGTTTAATATGAAATATAAATATATAATCTCTTCATATCCACTTTTATTATATATATGGAGTGCCTCTGGAGAATAGCATAGTTAGCAGTCCCCCCTCGACTCTAAGATAGAGTAGGTGAATACCCGAAACCGTGACTTTAGAGGCATAGAAGTAACGCCTGCTTTTCCGAAGTTTTCGTTCACCACTTCCATTTTACAAAATGACTTACATTCATTCCTGCTATCTGAAATTGCATAAAGCAAAGACGTAAAAAACTATCAATTCATTTTCGAAAGTTGTGTCTCTAAATCCCCCTAAAAACTCTCCTGTCTTCCTGCTTTGATGTTCAAGGTAAAATATCGTCCTTTGTTGAAGCATGTTTCTATTATACAATTCTCGGTAGTTTCTGGAAACATCCCTTTAACCTATAATCATTGCAGTGCTTGAATCGAAAATCTCCCATAATTACTTTATGGGTCTGGGAACGACCAAAATTTTTTAATTGCTGAAGAAAGAAAGTAAATTCATTTTGAGTGCGAAAGTTATACAGGGCACTAGCTCACTCAATGACATCTAACTACTGACTTAGAAAAGAGGGGAATGACTCTTTATGCAATGCAGTAAGGTCACCCATTGCAGGTTGCCAAACTTCACCAAGGTTCCAGCTTAGATATTCAAAGTGACTGGATACTTTCCTGACAGACTTTCTATAACAATTAAAATCTGAAACCAAAATTAGCACTTTGAGCTAATGAAAGGGTATTGGCTGAAGGTAATCAGTCCATCGTTGAAGATTTGCTTCAGACAATTCATAGCAAACCCATTTTACTATATTTACAACTTTTCTCAGTTTCTTCAAATCACGAAGAGTGGTCAGATTGCTTAGAATGAATGATGTGCTAAGTCGTCTCTGGAGTATTGTAAATCGAACTCCCAGGAACTCAGCATCAATTTCGTTTCCTATTAGCTCGTATTTCAAACTAAATTCTCTGTGGTATCTTTGGAAGGAGAAGAGAATGAACAGTAAGACTGCATCTGGCAGGAAAAATAAAAGAAACTTAAGTGATAATTACATTACAGGTAGACTGAGAGCCCCTGAGAACGGGTGCAGCTGCAGCATCGCAACGGGACTTGGGGCCTGAGTGGTCTCCAGTGAGTTTAAGGGGCCTGAAACTTCAACTTCTAGGTCGATACAATCTGTCCACTGATAAAATAGCTTGACTATCGTTTACTGACAAGCAAATATAGTATAGCGTGCTAAGAGAATTATAGCCGATGAAAAAAAGATGGATAAGAGGTGGGGGTGTTCATGTAATGTGTTTAGTGGGGCCTAATCAGCTTTGTGCTGCCCTTTGAAATTCCTTTCAGAGTCACTGGATACACGCTCGCTTATCTTCAATACTTAGGATAAGACAATTTTCAGAATCCATTTTCTTTTACAGTTCGTGAATGGTTGCATGGATACGAATATAAGCTCAACAAGTGAATCGAATGTTAGTCTAATAATGAACATGTTTGTTCCTTAAACCTTGTAAATATTCACTAACAGCTGGGTAAATTAAGATCATAAATAATATTACTGCTTATAATTCGTTGGTAAATGGAGAGATAAGCCAGAGAACTATTGGTATAAATTTACTTTCAAGAACTAAAAGAAATATTCAGAACATTGTATCCATAGAAATATTCGATTTTCGCAGTTTCTCGTTTTTTCAGTATGTTGGATTAGAGATTTTGTACCTGTTTATATTTTTCTTTGTTTTGGATTCTAAGGATGCATTGTTGAATTGAAATTTTTTGGGGGGGGGACAGAAAATACACATTGCCTGGCACAGTAAGATTAGTACTCTGAACACTATCAATGAATGTTAAGACTAATTGGCATCGACTATTTGGAATAGGGCGCCCTGTCCAGATCGAGCTTACTCGTTTGTTTGATCCAAATGTTAACATTAACATAAAATGGCATGTGATCCAAGTGAATATTTGCTACTTACTGTGGTATCATATTGCCACCAATTCCAAACAGTTTTTCCTTCGTACATTTTCCTTTCACCATCGATTCACTTAATTTTTTCTTTCCTAACTTTTTCTTTCTTCTTTTTTTTCTCATTGCTATCACTTTCTTATTTTTTTCCCCTTTTTTTTCTTATTGCTCCCACTATTTTTTATTTTCAGTTTTGTTCCTCGTTTTATCATTTCATTTTTTTCTTTTTCATTGTTTTCTTATTTTGTACCTTCTATCCGTCTATATTCTTTTAAATTTATTTTTCCAAATATTTTTTTTCTTTTTTCGTCTTTCTGTCCATAGAATCTCATTTTTCCATATCTCAAAAATATTCTATCCTTGTTGAACTTCTTTCATTTAAATTTCAGCCATTTTTTGTTTTCTTTTTCCAACTGCCTGTCTTTTACAACTTCTCTCTTTCATTCAAGATACTTACAATAATCATTTAAAAACAAAAAGCAACCAGCTACCCTGGCTTTCTCATCTTATACAAGTACACGGCCTATAAAATTATGATTCTTATAGTAAAACCTTCAAAAGCTTAATTTGATCCAATAATTTTGACCGTCCACACACCCAAAACAAAAGACTATGTACATCTTTCATCTTAATCAAATTTCTTCTTCAGTGACCTTTATTGACAGTGACGTGTTATTGATTGTTATTAAACGAGAAATGCTTTTAAAAGAACAAATTGTTTTTTAATACAATAAATCCCATCAAGCTTGAAACAGATTAATTTAAATACTAGAAGCCTCAAAACAGGCACGCCTCACACGAAAAGTCAAGCAAGAATAGCTTTAGTATTTATAAATGTATATATATATATATATATATATATATATATATATATATATATATATATATATATATATATATATATATATATATATATTATATATATATATATATATATATATATATAATCATATAAATGGATACATATATTCTTAAGTATATATATATATATATGTATATATATATATATATATATGTATATATATATATATACATATACATATATATATGTATATATATGCGTGTATCTAGATATGCATAATTATACATATATATACGTGTGAGGTGTACATGATAATGTGTACAATTATATATAAATATATATATGTGAGAAATATATCATATATGAGAGTATATATATACAAGCATGAATATATGTATACATACCTAGATACACGTATGTAAGTGTGTATAAACATATATATATATATATATATATATATATATATATATATATATATACATATATATATATATACATATATATATATACATATATATAAGTATATATGTATATATATATATATATTTATATATATATATCAATAAGCGTATACACAGAAGTAATGCAAATAAATACTTATATGTACATATAGTGTCTTTTTTAATGTATGTATACATATATATATATATATATATATATATATATATATATATATATATGTATATATACATATGTATGTATGTATGTATGTATGTATGTATGTATGATAATAAATCTGAGAAATACGTTACATAATAATGATAATTTGAATCAGGCTTTAATATTCAAAGTATCACTTAGTTTATCAAAATTTTACTCATGAATTATGTAAGTAACAATTTTTTTCATCTAAACGTAACCAAAGTGTCTACAATTGGATGAAAAATATATTATCTGTAAACAATGAGCAACAAATACTATGTTTTGGTAAGTGATGGCAATTGATGATAGAGACGCTAGCATATATAAAAGTGTCATCAACGAAAGGCACACAATTATTTGCATTTTTACGTAACGGAAAATGACGTTTTTCAACATGCCTGTCGAATAGTGGAACCTACTGTCACTATCAATCAATTTCTCGGGATTCTTGTCCAATGCAATTGAAGGATGTTCTTTGTATGCCATTTGAAAGTATCTTTTTTTTCTGAAAGATCACTTTAACCATATTTTTGCTGTTATAGAAGGCAGAAAACAGTGGTCAGTGTTCTTTTGTTTAAAGTGATCTCTCTCTCGCAGCAGTGTTCACTTTATCACATATACCCCAGTCCTTTGTAACTCCTAATCCCCAGCCCCTGGGAACAAAACGCAGGATCTCTTCTCAAACATTTTTGATGTCTGAAAACGCTCAAAAATTTTCCAATATCCTTGACTATTCAGAGAGAGGGAAAGCCTTTACAAATTACTGTACAAGTGAAAACTTGTAGCCCAAGACAATCGCTGAGTTTTGGGACTAAGCTCTATTCCGATTTCTTTTTTGAGGGAAATCTAGCCGTTGGAATAAAACATTCTGACAAAGACAATTAGATAATAGTTCAAAACCAATGAAATGATACGGAATAGAAAATAAGTACGCAGAGTACATCTGAAAAGTGAAATTGTGTCACTAAATCATAATCATGCCTGATGTGGATTAAAATGTCTTATGACAGGATGAGAATATTAATTTGAAGATAAATAAGAAGATATCTGTTCTAAAAAGCCGTCTACGTAAAGTTCCCACGTGGTTTTCAAGCATTGCTGGATCCAAACTTCTACAGAACACTAATAGAAAGATATATTTACAGAACAAGAAAAAGAGATCATCCGAAATATAACTTTAAAAAATAACATCACGGAACAGACCAGATTGCAGTATTGAAATACAGTAAGAACAATATTGGACATGAAAAGGTTGAGGACTACTTTGTTATTCAAATACGGGAAAACACAGATTTTGAAAAGACGAAGATGTTGTGAAAACACTTGACAGAATGTTTGAAATGTACTGTATATGAATAGTTTTTGAACTTTGTTTCCAAGCCTTGCTCAAATCAAATATAATATGCTTGTCAACAATCGGGATAACTAGACGACAAGTGAAGGTTTCCCTGAAGTGATAAGATGCTAAAGGGAAAAAATTAGAACAACAAGTTGATGGATAATCCATGTCATCTTGATGCCTTTCTGAAAAATATGCACACGCAACTAGTATTCTCTTAGCATGCCTACACGATGGCGAAGAATGCTTTTAATTAGTTGAAAGAGCAAAAAGATGCAAGAAAAACACAAAACCAAAGATGGAAACAGGAAATAAAAAATGACAAATATAAGAATGAAAAATCCACAGAACAATAGAGGATATTAATATGACGCCGGAAAGAGTAGGAATTTGACGTAATTTACGGCAGAGCAATTGGGCTTATTCAATTAGCCAATGGAAATAATTACAAGTTTTACAATATATATATAAAAAAAGGACAGTACAGAGAGCAGGTCGGGATGGTATGGTTATAGAGTTTTAGATAATGAAAATTCCTAAGAAATTGAAATAAATTATTTTAAAGTTGTAAAACAGAAAACCAGCCTGCTTCTGATTTGGTGTTTTGTATTATCAATCACTTTTATAGTGTTTGGAAATCTGAAGGTGAAGATGATCGAACGGTTAGCGATACAGAAAATCAAGATTGGACAGTTTGAGTTAACTTCGGGATAATGCCTTTGGGAGATGCATGAGTGATTCCCAAAGTAAGCATTCCCACCCCCGTTTTGGATGCTGGAAGGCCAAGGGGCACTCGAAGTCAAAGGGATGGTAGAAAGCATTGGAAAAAAATATGTCGTAATTTGACCAATATATACACCATATGTATTGGATCAGATTGGTGAACATCTGACTATTGACATATTTAAATTATTTATTTAAACATAAATCAAAGAAATTTAAATTGCAAAAATATAATTCAAACAGGCCCTTTCTTATATGTAAAATTGACTAAAAATTATATGAAATAAAAATAAAACCCAATGGCGATATATGATGTCATAATCAAACTGGGATTACATTGATCAGATACAATGTTTATCTGACTTTTGTTTTCTCGAAAATCTTCCGCAAAAAATCTTCCCACAGAAATATATAAACGATAAACGCTATTTTCATTTGCATTAGAAAAGATGTAGTTAGCAATGTGCATTTTAAAATACCATCGGAAAAAATTATTTAAATAGTAAAGAATGTATTTTTTGAGACATACTGAAATGAATCTGTAATGAAAAGAAATGAAATGATTACATCTGTTTTTAAAAGATGTTGATGAAGAATTTATTACTTTTTGCTATGAATATTCCCTACTTACACACAGAAGATTTTTTTGAGTGTCCATTTGCATTCTCAACCCGTTTACTCCACCTGACAATGCAATGTTGGGTCCAGTGAAATCCTAACCGGGAATGAAACCGTTGGAGAAAAGCCATTGAAATCAAAACATCTAGACTGAGAGAGTTTGGGGCCAAGTTTCATTGAAAAATGATTTCTCGTGTAAAATTTGAAAATTCCTTCGTCTTATGTGCTCTACTGCGAAAAAAAATGAACCGTTATGCAAATTTTGAAGTTTCCAAGTGAAAGATTGTAGCTTGAAAAGTGGGACAGAGAGACAGACGGACGGACTTTGATTTACACACACACGAATATATATATATATATATATATATATATGCATTAATGTGCCGAAATAAGCAGTTATAGACACAAACACATAAACACTCGGACATTCACACAGAAAGATAGCATGATGGAAAGGCAGAGAGATGATGCAGTAGAAATTGGTGTTTGTTAAAAAAACGGGCGACAAAGGAAATAAAGACTGGAAAACGTAGAAGAAAAAAAAGATAGTAATGTGAGGGTTAATGCTGGTGATACCCAAGGACAGCCAGCTGGCTTGCAAGAACGATCTGATCAGATCAAGAGGCAATTGATGTTCGAGCCGATAGAGCCTACCGACCCTCATCCACTCAACGAACAGATAATGACCCACCGGAGATCGGATGCTGGATGTAACACTCACCACACGTAACATGCCATTGATTTCTGCGTTTAGATCTAAATTGGGACCATAAGGACCGGCCATTTTTCAGTATGTTATCTCGTTTTGCGTGTAGCGCGCTCATCAGGGCTGTAAAAGCCCGGGAAAAGAGTGGCAAGAACTGGCGACAGACATATTGGCCGTGGAGAGAGTGTAAATTACTTTACGATCAGTCGAAACATGTCCCTGATATTTCTTATCAAGTTGCCAGGGTATGATGGGGGTATTCTATCGCAATTGATGACATCTGCAAGTGCAGTTAGAGAGGAAAAGTGAGAGAAAGAAAGAGATAGCGACAGAGAGAGAGAGAGAGAGAGAGAGAGAGAGAGAGAGAGAGAGAGAGAGTGACGGAGAGAGGGAGAGAGAAAGAAGGGGGAGGAGTGGGAAAATGTTAGTTAGCGAAAGATAGAGATACAAATTTACTGAGCGAGAATGTACAGGGATTTTTATCATAAAAATATCATTGAACGTACCACCAACGTTATCTAAAGAGTCCAATGAATGAAATTGTAAGAGAGAGAAAGAGAGAGCTGGAAAAAAGGAAGGTAAATAGGCAATACACACACACACACACACACACACATATATATATATATATATATATATATATATATACATATATATTTATGGTAAGGCTTGGTTCATGATCCCAAGTACGCAATTTTTCATGATTTTAAACCATTTGGTTTTATAACGATTTTGTCTTTGCCATCCAGGATTACTGCGTTTAGGTTTTTGTAGTATGGGATTAAAATCTGCTGTAGTATATATATATATATATATATATATATATATATATATATATATATATATATATATATATATATATATATAATGAAGAATGAGAAGAGATAGAAAGACAAGGAGGTAGAGTGAGAGAGAAAAAGAGACAGGGAGAGAAAGAGAGGGAGAGAGAGAGAGAGAGAGAGAGGTGAGTGAAGAGGGACAGGTGGTATGATCGTGCCAAATGGGCTTTTCTTAAAAAATGGTCAATAATGACGTTAAAATTATAGAATGATGCTTGAGATAGAATTAATATGCTATTCGCTCGATTGGTTCCGGCTTGGACACTGGAATTAAAGACCCCAGTTCAAACTTCAGTTGAGGCTGCTTATGTTCACTTCATCCTGGTACATTGAATCTATCTCTTTTCTATCACGTTTCCAAGTTATTGGTGAAATATTAGGGGCAAATTGGGGTCTTATGCCCTGGGAAGGCAACCAGTTTAGGAGAAGGACAACTCTGATTCAAAACCAAGAAATTGAACATCAAATCGTTTCGAAGCTCAATTGGTCGTCTTTCCGGAAGCTCCTGCAGCCAGGCTGATTACATCGCTGTGTGTTTCCCTCTGCAAATGCCAGGCAGAGAGGGGGATGATTACGACTCGGCATCCCAGATCTCCATACGTTTGGTCTTGTCTTTCTCTGCTTAGTCTTTTCTTCTTACGAGGATTTCTTGGATATCAATTTACTTAGGCATATGTAGATGTCTATTTCCTTCAGCTAACATTTTCACTGCATACAACTATTTATGCAGCTGCAGTTCAGAGCTTTCATCAAATGGAAGGCATGAAACGAATTAACCACTAGCACTGGATGACACAGCAGCACCTCCTTGACTTTCCTTCTTTAAGCGTCTGTGCTAGATCCATACAGATACAGCCCCTTCCCAAACTCGGACCCTCGCAGTTCCTATCCTCTATAAGTCGGGGCGACTTAATTGATCTTTTCAAAGTCCACTCCGTATATCATGTCAGATATTGGATTACCATGTACGGGTGTATAAAGGAAATCCCCCCTACCGCAAATGCGCTACCGCTAAGTAAATTTGAAATCCTTAGCCAAAAATTGAAATAAGATACTTGGCTCAGTTTTCTACAAAGATAAATTTTAAGCTAAGACATTCTTCTTTATGTATGTACTTCCATTCCATGTTCAGAGTCAGTCAATTTTCCCACAGTGAATAACCAACAAATAAAGAGTTATCTTTATCATATCAATAAATATTTTATATATATATATATATATATATATATATATATATATATATATATATATATATATATATATATATATATATGCGTGTGTGTGTGTGTGTGTCATAACCTTGATTGAATTACGTTAGCTTCATCAGTAAATTGTGTTTATCTAACCCGTCTGAGTAATGACTTCCCTTTTCTTGATATATATTTGCTATCCTTGTTCTCTTCGCTCTTTTAAGCGCTTCAAATAAACCAGCAAAATTTATTGAGTCATTTACTGAGAAATTTATATATATTGACAGCTATTTCCTTTATTAAAAAACACCCTTTAAACGAGTTGGAAAGTGCTTTCTATACTACATTGTAATATTGATAGTCAATATGTATATATGTGTGTGTGTGTGCATGTGTGTGTGTGTGTGCGTGTATATATATATACATATATATATATATATATATATATGTATATATATATATATATATATATATATATTCATAAGCAGTTGAAATAAATGAGCATTGAAAACATTTTTTCAGTGTCAGCTTAAGAACAGTGAACTATTTCAATCCGTTGACTGGTCTGCACCAGGGAAACAATTAAAACATCTAGTTCCAGGAGACTGACTCCATTGCTGCACATCTTCATTGCACTGAGAGGAGTAAGATTTGGTCTGAAACGGAAAGTGTCGATACAACTATAAAATATCTTGAGCAACCCATACATTCACCTGAGAGCTGTGAGATACTATCAAATTTTCAGTAGTCAAAAGGCAAACAAACATCGTTTTTACGATCCGTCTCTTTGTGAAATTATCGAGTGCAAGAAGTGCTGTAATATTTTATTTATCCAAATTTGAATACTTCGTTTTGGGGAGATACAAAAAAATTCTAAGCCCGACCAACTCCCAAAAATCTTTCCGTCACTATCGCTGGAAGGTGTGCTCTTTTACATTGTAAAATGTCAGTGTGCAGAATCCTTTTGCTTCTTTAAAAATTGATTTAGATGACTAACTGACCCATGGCTGAATAAGAACCTTTTAGTGAACCCTTGACTTGTTTTTTGTCCGAAGGCATATCCAAGAGACATGTAGTGAACAAAACAATATCTGTATATCACACTTGCTGAGGAAATCATTTGACACATGTTACAATTGGGGCTTCAGGGCAATCTTGGGAAAATCTGATTGCCTGACATAATTTCTTGGCTTGTTCACAAAAGATGTTCAAGTAAGGTAATACGATTGCCATTTTAAATATGATGGTTCAATTTTTCGATTCTGGAAGTTACTCTCAAACCTGCAAATCTCCATTGGCAATCCAAGACTTTAAAGGGTGAAAGGATTTTCTAAAAAAGATAGCAACTTATATAAGTCAGTAATGGACACAAAAGTCTTGAAGAAACAAAAGAAAACATCTGAATTGGCAATTCTGGTACGGCAGCCCTTTCTCTGAATATTCCATTGTGCGAATGGCATCAAGCAAAATTGGTTGGGGGCTTAAGAACTGATAATGGTTGACATTGATTCAAGTGATTATGATACATTTCAAGATGATAATAATAATAATATTAAATTAATGTACATGGACGACATGGACGATATTAAATTGTTTGCGAAAAACAGGGGAGAGCTTGAGACTCTGTTCAACGAAGTAAGGGAATATAGTGAGGACATAGGAATGGAGTTTGGGATAGAAAAATGCGCAATCATGGTGATGCACAAAGGAAGGCTTTCAATGACTGAGGGAATTGAACTTCCGGACAACAACAAGATTAGGGCATTGACTGCACAAGACCGATACAAGTACCTAGGTGTCCTTGAATGTGACACGATAAAACGGGAAGAGATGAAAGAGAAGATTAAGAGGGAATACCTTAGAAGGATAAGGAAAATATTAGAAACCAAATTAAATAGCAGAAATCTAATAAAAGGAATGAACACCTGGGCTGTGTCAGTAGTTAGGTATACAGGACCATTCCTAGGATGGACAAAGGAAGAGCTCCAATCAATGGATAGGCGAACAAGGAAACTTATGACGATGCATAAAGCATTACACCCTAGGGATGATACAGATAGACTATACGTTAAGAGAAAAGAAGGTGGTAGGGGGCTCATCAGCATAGAAGATTGTGTCCAGAGAGCTAAAGTAGTCCTAGATAGATATGTGCAAACAAATAGTGAAGAAATCATTAAGAGCGCGAGGGATAGTGCAACAAACAAAGTAGAAAGCAATGGAACGGTACAGCAAACTAGAAAAGAAAAGTGGGAAGGGAAAAAATTGTACGGCGAGTTTAAAAGACAGATAAAAGATATAGCAGACGAGAAATCATGGACGTGGTTACGAAAGGGAAACCTTAAGAGAGAAACAGAATCGCTCATCATGGCAGCCCAAAACAAAAGCATAAGGACAAACTACATAAAAGCAAAAATCGACAGAACTCAGACAAACAGCAAATGCCGCATGTGCGGTGAAAGAGATGAGACAGTAAACCACATAACTAGTGAATGTAGTCAACTCGCCCAGAAGGAGTATAAGCATAGACACGATAGAGTAGCAACGATGATACACTGGGAACTAAGTAAACAAATGGGATTCAACCATGGGGAAAAGTGGTATCAGCACAAGCCAGAGGCAGTTTTGGAGAATGACAACCACAAACTACTGTGGGACTTTGACATCCAAACTGACCACCTCATCCAGGCAAGAAGGCCGGACTTAGTAATAGTAGACAAAAAAAGGAAGGCCTGCCAAATAATAGACGTTGCTGTGCCTGCAGACCATAGAGTAAAAAAGAAGGAGGGTGAAAAAAGGGAAAAATACCAGGACCTAGCAAGGGAGTTGAAGAAAATGTGGAACATGAAAACCAGGGTAGTACCGGTCATAGTGGGAGCACTAGGAACTGTCCCCAAAACGCTGAGGGAGAGACTGGAGGAGATCGGGATTAGGGGGAGGATAGAGACCGTACAGACCACAGCACTACTTGGAACTGCACGGGTACTGAGGAAGGTGCTAGAGATATAAGTACTGCAACGAATCGTAGCTCTGTCATGATATGCGAAAGAGAGAGGAGACGTTAGCTGAAGACCTGAGGAGACTTATTGTCACTCAGCCTTCAGCGATAACCACTGGGCAACCGGTGTGAAACTGTAAATCGCAGAATTACTGCGACCTATGAGTACTAGGAGAGGAGGGCTGGAGACTTGAGGAGACTTGCTGTCACTCAAACTCCAGCGGTTACCACCAGGCAACTGGTGTGAGATTCCAAATAATAATAATAATAATAATGATGATGATGATGATGATGATGATGATGATGATGATGATGATGATAATAATAATAATAATAATAATAATAATAAGAAGAAGAAGAAGAAGAAGAAGAAGAAGAAGAGTGGAAATGGAATCCAGCATATCACTATGAAAAAGAAAGCAAAGAAAGAATGCTTCAGAACAGTGAGTTCAGTTCTGAAAACTGAGCTGAATTTTTAAAAAAGGAAAGGATAAAAACAATATGCTAGCTATCTCAACTGTAACATATAGTTTTGATATAATTAATTGGAATTCAGATGAAATTAGAAAGTAAGATACAAGACTAAGGGAACTACTAACGTACCACAGAAGCCATTATCCTAAAGCTGACATTGATCGATTCTATTTGCCGGGAATGATATACGTTGAACTAACCTACAAAGCAACAACAATAAGATTACACCTTTACTGCAAATACATTCAGGACTGGATGTTAAAACTACTTGAGGAACATGAAAGCACAAAAAAAGCAGCACTCGATAATAATAGAGACAAGAAAGTTCACAAGAGAACTACGTATGAACATGATCAGTGGAGAGTATTCATTGTGTAAGGATGTGAAAAAAAAATAAGCAACTCCTAAAGCAGCTGGGCCATAAACAGCTTGAAGTGAAATGGGGACAAAAATTCCAGTACGGAGAAAACGCCCTTCAGAGCAAATATAGAGCAAAAGAAATATAAAAACTAATGGTGGTTTGGATGACAGTGGATTGACAGTGGTAACTAAGGGATTCATACTGGCCGATGAGGCCCAAACTTTCCCGCCCAAAACTTCCAAGCAAATATAATAAAAAATGGTGCCGACTAAAAATACCGCTTCTGCGATGTAAAAAAAAAAATCTTGTGTTTGGCTTCTCTGTTGTAACACCTGCAGAATACCTAGCATTTTGGGTCGATACTTACATTAGAGAATCTACAAGCATTACAGAATGCCGACAGAAAAGGACAGGTATGAACAGCAACCAGATCCAGTGACCAAAGAACAGAATGGTACGATACTAAAGGATTTTGCAATATATACTAACGGATCCATTAAAGCATATAGACCTGACATAGTAATCATGGACAACAGAAAAAGAACTTGCCTGTTAATTGACATGTACCGTCTGAGAGAAATATTACAGTGGAGCAACTTGTGGAACTAAGCATGTACAGGGACCTTAAAATTGTTATAGCTAAGAACCCAAAAGTTTTTAGAGCCAAAAACCTATTTGATTAATAAGTTTGAATAGTTTTCATTGTACGTTCTATGGTTTCAAGATTAAATTCCAGTTCCAATGTCTACCTATCGGTGCCTAAGCTGAGTACAGTATTTTACATTTGGTCTAATCAATGTCATGCATATTTGACTAATTATATATGCATCCTTTGAGAGGATATTTCTGATCATCCGATCAACTTTCTGTTATGATTTAGTCATTGATAACACATGATTATCAAAATTGAAGGAATTATAAAAAGATCCTACATCACTTTCATCAGTTATCCTTTCAATTCTCTTATTTAATTAATATTCAAACTTTTGGAACGAACGTGTAGTGCTTCCATTCATTAAATCTGAGTGTTTCCCCAATTCAACAATTTCAAGAAATGATTTTTTACTTTCTGGAAAATCATTCATAAATATTGGAAATAGTAATGATAGCATTAGATACATATAAATATTATGGTAATTAGGTGATATTTGAGAAGAAACATGATTCATAGCAGCAAAATGGATCGTGAATATGAAAGCATGCTTGCAACTAGCATGGAATTGAGAACCTCTGTTGGGTGAACACATCCAAATGTAGAAAAAGTATAGGAGCAATGGTTCTCATTTTTTAGCTTAAATACCTTTTATTTCTGAACTTCAATTCTAAACTGGCGATATGATTGACCTTTGAAATCTCAGTAATGTCCAGAAGTTGATATCGACCATTTTCTGAACAATTGTTTCAAAGTCATTCTGGAAACTTACATTGACTGCTTAGAGGACACTAAAGACAGCTAAGGGTGGGGGGCATGGAGACACGTTATCCATAGCAACATTCCTTTTTCAAAGCGAACAGTATGGCTACAGTAAAAGGAAATAAACGATACCATGAATCAGAATCTGCTCCCAGTGATGGAAATTCTCCTGCAGTCGATGAGGAGAGGCTTCCCAATCAACACAAGTCTAGAAAAACAGCAATAGGCCCGTAACAATTGTGGAAAACCTGCTTGAATCTCTATTATAATTTGAAAAAAATTAGTAATATATATGTGGACACACACACACACACACACACACACACACACACACACACACACACACAAATGCATATGCACACACACATACAAACATATATATGTATATTTATATAATTATTGAATTATACCCGTGCATACGGATTATATATATGTATGTATATACAAACAAGGTAATTGGTTGTATATATATATATATATATATATATATATATATATATATATATATATATATATAAACATGCACCAGCACACACAAATAACCAAAGACAACGACTCATACACACACACACACACACACACACACACACACACACACACATATATATATATATATATATATATATATATATATATATATATATATAGAGAGAGAGAGAGAGAGAGAGAGAGAGAGAGAGAGAAAGAGCGCTATTCCAAAATGCAATAAGTGCCATTCAGAGAAATACGTGTTTAATTGAATCAAACATTATCTTTGATTTCAACTTTCCAACTTATTAAAACTATAAATTACATGTGTATAAAAAGGTTATAATGAGAGAATATCCAAATCCAGACATAGGTTTGGAATGCATTGAAGACATAATTTTTTAAGTGGTGCTTATCGGGTTCTGAAACCACACTCTTCGTATATTGATTGTCGTTTTATTCACAACTTCTGCATATTTATGCCTATTTACCTGAAAACTTATTCAGATTCAGACCCACCTGACCTCATAAGTCAATCCTTATACAGCCAGACATCGATGCATGCGTCAGCACACATTCATCTAACTTCTTTGACCCCTATACCTTCTGTCCCTCTCGCAACAACAACAACAACAACAATTGCAAAAACCCTAGTCAGATTTTCTGATTCGTAAACACATTTCAATGTTTCTAGGAAGAAAGCATCGACCATTCAATTCTTTCTCTCTTATTTTCTTTTTTTTTTTTTAGTTATTCTTTCCTTCTTATTTCCTTCCTTCCTCCTTTCCTCTCAGTTTTCACTCATTCATTCTTTCTCCTGGCATACTGTCTTTCTTTTTACTGTGGCGATTTCATGTTCATTTTCCCCTCTCTGTCTTCTTTTTTTCCTTCTCTCTATATATCTTTTTATGTTTCATTCTGTCCTTTCCTTCTCCACTACATTTCATCCAACAAAGAACAGAAAGAAAAAAAAAACTTTTGCCAAAAAGCAAAGTCAGGTTTTTCCGATTGGTAAACACATTTCAATGTCTCTAGAAAGAAAGCGATTCCTGAATAGCCTCTCAGCCAAAACTGCCCAGTCACGATCTTTGTCTCTGACCCTGCCGAGCATCAACGATATGAATCGAGGAAAGCCTAGTTTATGCAAAACCGTTTTCCGAAAAACGCCGAGAGAAATGTCTCTGTCTACGACACCGGCGGCATGAGCTGTTTGGCCACAGATAATGGTATTTCAAAATACAAAGCGATAGAGCTGTTGAGAAGAGGATTTCCAAAGAGTCTGAGCAACCTTCAGTGTCCACAAATATCGATAACTGTAAAAAGGGTCTTTAACTCGTTGTTCTCACTCGATCCATTCTTATCTTTTTTTTTTTAATTCTTCATTTTGTACTCCTTTATTACTTCCTTCCTTCTGCTATTTTTCTGTTAAATATTCAGGAAACCGGATAAATGGCCCACTACTGTTTTTAGTGTTTGTTCATTCTTTTATTTCATTTTTTGCTTTTTGCAATGTACAAATCGAGTAACTGATATTAGATTCTTCCTTCGTTCTCTTTTTTCTTTCTTTTTATCTCTTAACGATGATTTGTTTTCCTCTCTTTCTTCATTTGTTTTCGTCAGAAATATTCACTGTTCACAAGACTGCCCAATACTCAGTTCGAATAAATGACACCAAATTCTTTTTCTTTCTTTTCTTTTTATTTCCTAATGATAACAATCTTTTTCATTCTTTCTACAATCTTTTTACCTTTACCTCGTAATAATCACCTGTTTCTTCCTCTCTGTCTTTGCTTTCTTCGTCTTTTTTGTCTCAGTCAACCAACTTATTCAAGCATATTTTCTGGAAGCCAAATAAATGGTCCAGTATTGTAATCTTAATAGATTACGTAACATTCGTGTTTACTGAATACTTTTATATTTTCCCTTTCCTTCTTCTCCCTTCGACCTATACCTTCTTTGATTTTGTTGTCATTCCTTTTTTCCTTCTCAAGTGTTTTTATCTGATCATATCATTCGCCTCATGTTCAATCTTTCAACAAGAACCGGTGTATTTTTTCTTGCCATTTCTTCCTGTAGATATTCCCAAAGACCAATAAATGGTTAGGTATTCTAATATTCGAAGATTTCATAATGCTTCAAATCCTTTTCTTCTTTTTTTCCTTTTTTTTGTTGTTGTTTTGGTCACCTTCTTCTTCCCTCTCTCGTTATTTCACTGTCTTATATCTTCCCCTCTATAGGAAATTATCTTACCGAATATTACCCATCTCCCACCCTTTTATGTATCTTACACAATAACCTGTTGTACTTCTCTCTCTGTCATTGTTTCTTTTTTGATATTTTTATCTTTTATTCTTTCTTTCTTTCTGTCAACCATGGTGATTTAAAAACGCTCTGCAGAAGAAATATCTCTGAGATTATCATAGATGATTTCGTCTTAAGTAAGCACCCTCACGATATATATATACATATATATATATATATATATATATATATATATATATATATATAAAGAGTATCTTATTCGGTCACAGGGATGCGTTATCGAGGTAGGGGAAATGAAATGCAATGGTCCTTTTAAAATAACTGGGTTGTAATAGATTCTCAAATTTCAGAACACAAATTGAGATCTTGCGTTGTCATCAGTGAAATAAGTACAATTACAATGAATACTAAGATACTTTTATTGTAGTTACTTTACCAGCATCAACGTATTAGGAGCGGAAAATCATTGAAATCACGAGAGATTCATAAAAAAAAAGCTAGAATTAAAAAAAAAAGATAATGATGTAGACAAAGAAAAAGGAAGAAAAGTGAAGGAAGAGGATAAAGAAATGGTGTGATGAAGGAAGAATGAAAGAAAAAAAAGTATGATAATGATGATTATGATGGAAGAAAAATTATTTCCCTATTCCGGAACAAATAAATAACAAGTGAAAATTCATTCCAGTAGACTGCATTGAAGTACATCAAAACCCCAAACGCCATTATTTGCAACAATGGCCGGAATCATTGACCCTAACCGTCCTTAATGAAACAGACATGCAAAGATTGTATTTGCAGGAAATATATATATCATGGGTATGGTCCCTGGGGGATCCTACTCCAAAATCGAGGGCATCTGGCCGTATCTAATCGTTAGAACAGTTTGAACAGCAGGTAGTGATTGATAATCAAGTTCCTGACGGTATGAAGAGGAAAATGCGTTCCAATGAATACGACCAGATCATGTGTTTAATCGGGCAGAAAGATCAGGTGAAACGAAAACAAATGCTTATTTATCGGTTTGATTATCTATATGAGTATCTATCAAGGGATCCCACTCGTCTCCGAAATTTTGCATTACCTCAATTTCATACTTTCACGTAGAAAGGTATAAACAGAAACATCTTTCAGCGTTTGTTTTGCAACGAACAGTTTTAGGGGCAGTGCACACTTTAACCTACCTCTATCTTCATCAAACGAAACGAACCAGCATTCCAACTTCTTTTTTCGAGGATGTGTGTGTCTAGGAAATGTCAGTTCCGTTTTTCATTACGCTGCACGCCATTCTGTCCTGAGAAAGATTTTTTTTACAGCACAATCTACTTTCTGATAGCAGGCTGAACTATATATATATATACATATATATATATATATATATATATATATATATATATATATATATATATATATATATATATAAATATATATATGTGTGTGTGTGTGTGTGTGTTGTGTGTGTGTGTGTGTGTGTATATGATTGTAAAGTAGGGAATTCTTTTAATGGCCAAAACTGTGAAAAGAAATCGTGGGTAATTTCAGAATTGGTCCCGAGATTCGTGGCAAACATGCAAACGATTGTGTTTCTGATCCCTGTGAGCAAATGAGTTGAGAATTTTATGGAAATGCATTTAATTTAAAGTGTTTATGTTCACTTGCATAATACTGGTTGGTCAGATTGCTGTTGGACTTTTCATGACAGTCCGCCTCGTTTGTAATGCAAATGTAACACATGTGTGCTTTGCCCGAAGACTGTACTTTGAAAGCTCCTCAAAGCATTACAACAGCTTTAGATATAGTTTTCACTGAAAGAAAAGGAAATTTCATGTGTAATCTGCGTTCTTAATCAGCCATCACAATAATCGACAAATTTTTCTTGAAATCAACAGTACAGCCCACCAGGAAGCATTCAGTCAATCTTAAACTTTGCAGTTGGATAGTCGGACTCAAATTGACTTGTGATATTTAGCATCGTAATATGCAACCACATCCAGTTGCACACTGCATTCAAATTCCAATTTTGTATCCACTTGCATGTATACAGTTTTTGAATATACAAGTATTTCTGACTAACGTTTGTGTTGGGATTATTTTTCATATTTTTGAACATTATATCAACAAATATTGCATTCATTCTTAAAATGTTGATAGCAGACCGTCAAAAAGAGAGAGTCAAGAAAAGCCAGTTATCACATGGAAGAAGAAAAATGGATACATAAAAAGTTGAGCAAATATGGATAAAAGTAAAGAATGTTTTTAAAAAGCAAGAGAAAAATAATCATGAAAATGCTGCCTGCTTATTTGATAATATTGCTGCAAAAATATTTCGTAAGAAGCCTTATAGGATTGATAGCCCAAATCAGGAATTCAATGCAGATACCTGCTGCTTGGCAGAAACGAATAATGAAAAAAAGATTGTGCGGATGTCTTACTGACAACTTCTTCAAGTGAAACCCATTAAAAACTTTAACTCACATAATTGATCCAGTGTCTATTATTGACATGTTTCGAAAACAGGGGCATTGAAATCATTCACCTCTGACAACAAATATGGAGGGGATATATGTATTCATTTGTTTTCAACCGTCTGTCCATCAGTCCATTTGTGTATCCATCCGTCTTTGGACAAAATATATCTAAAAATTGTCACAGAATTCAATAGACTTTTCCTGGAAAGCGCAAAAGAATATTTCATTGAAATTTGAGGTAGATCAAGGAGTTCTACCTTCCTAACATCGTTGTTACGTGCCAATTCGGCTCAAATGTAGAAAATTCGGCATCGGTTTTATACAGATTCTGTCATATGGTGAGCAATGCGCTACAGGAGAAGTGATTGAATTCTGAGACAGATCAATGTATAGCATCTTCCCCATCATCGTAGCTATATTTTCCTCAGAGCACAACACCCTGATTTGTTGGCAATGGATTACTCTGAGGTTGGGTAAACAATTGGCTATGGAGGAAAGACTGAATTTTGAGGCAAATCAATGTTTAGTTAGCACCCCGACATCATTGTTATTTTCCCTCGCTATACATAATCCTGATTGGTTGGCAATATATTTAAACAAAAATCAGTAGTGGGGTACACAATTGGCTACAGGAAATAAGATTGAATTTTGAGGCGGATCAATAAATAGTTACCTCCCCACCATTGTAGTTGTATCGCCAAACTGTCCATCATCCTGACTGATATGTACTGGATTTCAACGTAAATCAGTGGTAGGGTGAACAATCAGCTACAGGAGAAAGATTGTATTTTTTTGACAAATCGATTTATTGATACTTCACCACAATTGTAGTTATATGCCCAATATTATAGCTGAAGGACAATAGATTCCAGCAAAATTCAGTGGTAGGCTAAACAATTGACTACATAAAAAATTGTGTTTTTAAGCAGATCAATAAATATTTACCTCCCCATCATCGTAGTTATTTTCCCACACTGCACATCATTCTGACTGGTTGGCATTGGATTTCAACAAAGAAATAGCGGTAGGGTAAACAATCGACTGAAGGAATATGATTGAATTAAAATTATGTGGATCAATTTACAGTTACCTCCCAATCATTGTAGCTAAAATCCCTCACTGCAGAAAATCCTGATTGGTTGGCAATAGATTTCAACGAGATTCAGTGAGCTATGGAGAAAAGGTTGAATTTTAAAGGCAGATTAATTTATCGTTACCTCCACATCATCATAGCAATATACCAACGTTGGGCTCCAAAAAATGAGAATGAATTTTGTGGCAGATACATTTACAATTAACTCCCCTGCATCGTATCTATGTATTCAAACTGCCAAATTTCTACGAAGCTTCTGGAGAATCCTCAATGAGATTGTAGGAAAGAATTGGCACCGGAAAGGTGATAAATTCTGGTGCAGATCGATATAAAGTTACAAGCCCAGCATCGCAGCTGTATATAAATACAAGCAAGATCACCTAAAGTTCTCATTGGATTCGAACAATATTATTGGTGGGCCAAGGAAAAATAAACAAATCTTTGGTACTTCCATGGAAACTGTTATCTCCCTTACTTTTTTATTTGTACACCGATTTTCAATCTGTTTTTCGAATCATTTGTGTTGGTATCAGTATGCACTCCACGAGTGTTCCATAATTTTCTCTCAATCATTTGATTTCTGCTTCACTCAAACGACAGCATCTATGAAATATATATATATGTACATTGCATTTTATGAACAAATACGATAGGAACTTACAATGCAGTGGGCTTTTATGTTGACCATAAAAAGATTTTTATTACTTTCTCGTTTCTGTTCCAAATACTCTTTATATCTTCATTATTATCATTTCTACACAGTAATATATCACTCAATTTACACAACGTAAACAGAATGAGCCATTAAAAGAAATGGGGCTGCTTCAGAAATCAAATCTGCCATTGATAGGGTAGCCGCTTCAACGTACCGATGCTCTTACTATTGACCTAAGCAGCCAGTGGTGAAGCAAAGACCAGATACCTGCTTTCAAACAATATTTTCATCTCGTTTGTTATCGGTCTATTTATCTCTTTCAATGTAACAATTGTGTATTTGAGAAATGGACATATTAGTCAGACAGAATGAATTATAATTACGTTGTATTACATATTCTTGCATCAGTCCCATCTTTAATTGTTTATTCTATTTACGTTGTCTATATATATATATATATATATATATATATATATATATATATATATATATATATATATATATATTAACTATGTAAGGACGGGAGATCATTTCAAATAATTTTTCGTAATATAACGCAAATTCATAATTAATTCTGTCGGAGCAAATATGTCCACTTCTTATGCACTCAGATACAAACACGTACAAACAAACACGAACAAACAAACACAAACACACACACACACACACACACACACACACACACACATATATATATATATATATATATATATATATATATATATATATATATGTAGAAAAAGAGGGAGAAAATGTTCATGTATTGATAGAAAGTCATAATCATTTTTGGCAGCAGCACAATGAACATAATCATTTCATAAACCAGCATGACACTGCTTGTCTACCGTTTCTATCTCATCTCTGCAAATTATGTCTTTTTTTCCAACAGAATTTGTGATCCCCGTTATCTTGCTTCTTGCTATGTGTCCTACCCAGCTAAGTAAATAAACTGAACTAACGCCTTTACACATTTATAAATAAAACTCAGTTTTAAAATGATTATTTGTGTCACACACAAAATGCAGCCTAAGTTTATAGATTTATCAATCACATTTGGTCATTTATCCGAAAAGACGTCCCCAAGGTCGTTATAGATTCCAGAAGAATGCTGTGTCGTTTACAGAGTGACAGTCAATTGTATCATATTGAATGAATTACTTTCTTCTGAGTAACTACTGGACCGAGAATCACTTGTGTAGAATTGAGCAGGATCTGTCTTCTAAGGCCTTTACTCCGCTCCCTAAGCGCCTCTCGTCAGTGGAGATCAAACGCATGGACATCCGAAAATATTAAGAAACAAAGCCTTTAAGAGCCTTGTACAGAACGGTCTTTTCTCTTTTGATTTGGGCATCAGCAGGCTTTATACGGTGAGATCTCAGAAGTGGTGTTAGGAACCCAAGAACATTGAAAATATGGAGACAAAGTGATTTTTCTATATATATTATATCATTTAATTATGGTCGATTCTCAGTCAAGCCACCTTTTTCTACTTTTCATTTTACTTAGTGACTCTAGTAGTTCTGGTAGACCAGAAATATATTGTACATGTGAGCGAAATCCACAAATGGTTTTGCCATTTTTAGCAGTTTAAGAAATTTCATGGTTTGATTTTAGAAATATGAAATATCTTCAAATGAACAATTTATATCCAACAAAATGTAATAACCACAATGGCAAATATTGTTAGCTCCGTCAGGAAGAGCAGAGTTTGTGTACAAGTGCTGCTTTCGAGATAGACATTCATTTCAGTGTCAACATACACGATCCAAGACAGGTTGTTTACTAGCGGGTAGAATATGTGGTGAGCAGTTAGTTCCTAATAAATTGCTTTTTTTTTTAATGTGTCGTATTTTTTAAGATTATTTTTCAGATTTTTTTTCTGGGGAATTTATATCTAATCGGTTCTGTATCCCCATTGGTTTGCTTACACGCACAACATAGCAAATCGGCTTGTCAGAATATCTTGAAAACTCAAGAAACCTATGTTAGCAGTTTTGATGATGTTTTGTTTGACGGTTTCCAAGACATTTTTTGTCAAAGAAAGCAACTACTGATATAACTGCATAAGAATGATTGCCTTTGTCTTGTAAATACGATGCAGCAAACGATGCTCAGGTAGAAAATGCGTCCACAAGCGGTGTATTCCCTAAACCTATCAGCTTCAGAATATCATTTGGTCATTGAGGATTTCATCAAATTGAAACCTGAATCATCTCTTTAGGATGGAATACAACCGTTAGCTGAAAGATAGACATAGATACGTATGGGAGAATGACGCTATAAATTGATATGAATGAGAGTCTTTGCTAAAAGCACACGGACCTCAATCATGTTGATATTAGCTTAATAAAGTCCTTCTTAAGCTTTAGTTTCTTTTCTTTATCGACTGGTTTATTTTTTCTATTGAGGTGTTTGCTTTTACTTTTTATATTACTTTTAGTTGTGGAATCCGTAATGAAACATTTAGTGGTCGAGATGTTTTTGTTTTTTTTAATTTCATTTTTACATGTTTATGTAAAGAGAAAAGGCTGTAAAATCTGTTAACGTATTTCAGATAAGAGTAGAATTGCTTGAGAAGTGTTTATTTTTGTAGCTTCTTTTTGTGACTTTTGGTTGTACTGCTTAGGGATGGCTACAGGATAACTTTATCTGGACTGATGCTGTAATCACGATGTAGACTTGAGATTATAATGTAGATTTTTAGCATATCAGAACAGGTTCTATAATAGGATCAAATCTTCGTAGCATTTCTGATTATGACAGAAATTTGATGCTGGGAACCATCGTTGTGGTCATCCTTTGTACTCTACAGAGCATCTATTTTAAATTTGTTCGGATGATCAAATACAGAAGTTGATTCCAAATGTGACAGACGCGTGATTCATATAGCATTATGAAAATGCCTGCATTCCTATTCTTGAAGGTGTGGTGCAGACTACCAAGCGCTTTCTCCGCTTTGATGATCTTCTCTTGGTAGAGTGCCAGGGATTTTAATGCTTTGTCAATATGTATTCTGAGATCTTTCTGAACAAGTCGAAAACCTTTGCTCAAACTAATACAAAGCTTTTGATTCACCGCATTTTGCAAACTTTCCACATTAATTTTGTTAAAAGACGTGTCTACAATATTTGGTACTTATAATCAAAACTTTCGCATAAATTTTCTCCGCTGTAAATCAGCGTTGATAGGATACAAAGAGAGAGGAAGGTTTATGCAGCGCTGATGTTAATATGTATATCTGCTATATTTGTTCTCATTCTGAATGCACGTTGGACATTTTGGTATTCCTGTTGGCCTTTTTAGTATTTTTACGCTGCCAATATATATGTGTGCGTGTGTAAGTGCATGTATGTATACATATATATGCGTGCAAACATGGAGTGCAAATGTGTACGTGCATAACTGTATGTATGTAAGTATGTACGTATGTATGTGTGTGTGGGGGTATACAATCAAGTGAGAGACTATTGAGAGGTAGTGGTTTCATAAATGGTAGTCATGATGTCAAGAATTACGTGAAAAGTTTTTTTTTCATCATTATCCGAATTGAAGTAAAGCAATTTACTTGAGGATTAAAAAAGAAAGAAAAACTGATAACACTTCTTGCGCAATGAGATTCTCACAAGAGAAGCAAAGCTGATAAAAAAGGAAACCAGAGTCAAGAAGACGTGGTATGGTACAGTGACTACAGTCAGCCAGGTAGCAACGAGACATAGGAACAGCCTGACATGGAAGTTGTATAAAGTTCACAGGAAAAATTTTGACCATGGAAAACTTTTACGAGAAAATGCTGCCGAATTATGTATGAATAAAAAAAAAGAGAATGAACCATGATTTTGGTGCACGTCGGTTTATTCGATTTAGTATTATTGATAGATTATAGCAAAATGAGAAAAACAACGTTGACTTTTTTTTATTATTTCCTAATTTACTTACATAATTCGTCGCGTAATGTCAATATTTCCCGCCTTTGAAATCCGTCAAAGGAGATTAATAGTAGATTTTCATCATTGAGTAGTTTCCCTCATTTATTTTTCATTTCTTTATTTTTTTGCAAATGCGTAGAAAATTCAGTTCAGTCAGATTGATGTGAAATTAATGCAACGTATTATTTTTGATATTTTCAAAGTAAAATCCAATTGGAAAAAATATCCGACTAACGGCTTCATATTCTAGTACCGTGGACTATCAAAACATAAGTAGGATTGGCTTACGTAAGTGTGTGAGTGCGTGTATGCATGAGGTGAAGTGTTGAGGTGGGTATTTAAGGTGTTTTTAAGACAGAATTTTCCTTACAGTTAGAGCAAAGTTATAGTAATTGCAATTCTTTATGTTCGTTTGCGTTGGGGTCTTAGGTTCCATCATAACGACATAATTTCTAATTATAAAGGTACTTCGTTGACACAGGAACCCTCGATGAAAGATAAGAAGTCGTGAACGAGCAGTCAAGGGCCTGGCGCAAAAGTTTGGGTAGTTTGTAATGTTTTGAATACGGAACCATTTTATTTGATTGGGAATACTGAATCTCCATGAGACCCTCAAAAGAAGAAGAAATCAAGCGAAGAATCACACTAGGATGGCAAGCCTTTGGCAGAGCTAGCTCAACCTTCAAAAATAAGAAGATCCCATTGATCCTAAAGAGAAGGGTGTATAACCAATGCATCCTCCCAATAGTCACTTATGGAGCTGAAACATGGAACTTAACCAAGAGACAGACCCGTAAGCTGAGAACCATGCAACGTGCACATGAAAGAATAATGCTGGGCCTCACATGGAGAGACCACAAAACAGCACAGTACATCCAGGAAAAGACAAGAGTTAGAGACATCATAGAATCCATTAAAAATCTCAAATGGCGGTGGGCTGGCCATGTTGCAAGAATGGCTGACAATCAATGGACATCATGACTCACAACATGGATTCCCCGAGACCACATGCGCAACCAAGGCCAGCAAAATGTTAGATGGAGAGACGAACTAGACAGGTTCGGGAAGTACTGGCTCCGTGACGCCCATGACAGAGAAGTGTGGCAAATCCTGGGGAAGGTCTATGTCCAACGACGGACGCTAAAAGACTGATGATGATGATGATGATGATAACTGGAGGTCGCAGTTTTAGAGTAATCCTTTTAGTCTGTGAATAAGGTGAGTTGGTATCGGCTGGCACTTGGGTTAGTTAACGTGAGCCTGGTCCAGTGAGATAAAAAGATTGAGGAAGAACGAGGAAAGAACTTAGGTATAGAGATGGCCAAAAATAGTTTTAAAAGATCCAAATTGTTTCAGGTTCCAAATGAGAGAGAGAGATAAGTGTCGCAATAGATTTGATATTTTCGCAGATGTAGTTAGTACATAAGTAGCTTTACACAATTTATAGCATTGTGCAAATGTTAGTATTGGCATTCGAGGTGGAGAACGTACCTGATTTATTAATTCCGTTCGGTGTCAGTAGTACGAAAACAAAGAGATTCTTTTTTCTTTTTTTTAATCGACTATAAAAAAATGAATGATAATGATACACAAGGACTTTTGAGGTTATTTCCATTATGTTGCACGGACGCACTTTCCTTGAAGATAAACGATTAACGTGTGTAGAAAATCGGGTTGTTAATTTATCTTTATTCAAAACACGTTTCTCCCTCTTGGATTTTCGACATGAGATTTCATTGCCTCCATTATCAACAGCACCAGATTTAATTGACTGTTCAAATAATCATCATGATTGCCACTTGAAGGATTTAACAAAACACTCTTAACTGCAACGCTACCGGATGAACTGTTTTTGCTATTTTTAAAAATATATTCATAGCATTCAAACGATTCGGCTTTCACGGAACTGTTTGTGAAATAAAGCAGTTCGTTACGACAGTTTTTTTAATAGAGTTTTGTCCTCATCTTGGTTCATATTTTGAATACAATATTTCGGTCGTTGTACTCTACGGTCGTCTTTGGGTGATGGATGGGTGTATTGTCATCATCAGCGTAGAAAAACGCCCGTCTAGTTGGTTGCATGAAAAAAATTGCATTCTATTGTTTAATCTCAGATGTAGTTGATTTTTTGTTTCCATGACTGTTGGTTGTAATTGAGGTCAAAAATATGTTATCTGGAGTTGATGTCTTGAAGGTGGGGGCTACTTGGGAGGCAAAAAGCATATTTGTCAGACACGGTAAGTTGTACTAGCTGCTATTTGCATTTAATTCATGTTTGGAACAAGGGGCAGTTACTCGTGTCAAAGTTCCAACACAAATGGTCATGGGGAATGCCCTTGCTGTTGTGTATACAAAGGGGAGACTGCACACCCTTTGAATGTTGGACTAAGAGGTCACTGAAAAGCTGTAACCACACGCAGTGGATCATGTTTGCAGAGAAATGGAAAGAAGGACAAATTCTGTACATGGGGCCTGCATTTTAGGGTGAGACACCTATATGAGTCAACATATATGTTTGGTTCAGACAACTTTCTTAACAGATCGAGTGTGGAGCGAAACACCATATGGGAGTCCCTGATCGTGAAAAGGACGGTCATTGCTCCAATATATATGTACATTTCATATCAAATACAGTATTTAAAAGAGATTAAGGTAGGTTGGGCCATTGAAAGAATTTAAAAGTTGCCTCACTCACCTCATCAACCCAACAAGACGTAGAACGTTATCATTCATTTTGAAAATGAGTGACCTTGTGTAAACCATAAACAAAATGCAAATGGTGGCTAGCACAATTCATCGTGTCTGATGAAGATACTTTTTGCATCTCAAATACCCCTGTATAGATATCAACTCAAAAATCGTATTTTGACATCAATGACAGCCAACAATTGTGAAAACAAAAAATCAACCATACTGGATATGAAATAATGGAATGCAATCCTTACTATGCAATCAACGAAACAGGCGTTTTTTCGTTCCGACAATAGGAAAGAATTTACCCATTCATCACCTAAAGACACCGATAGTTCACAACCACAAAAAACTTTGTGTTCAAAAAGTGATCCTCGATGAGGACGAAAGTCCAAAGAAAATTCACATAATGATTTTCCCCCAAGTAAAAAAAAACTCTGAGAGAAAAAAAGGTTATTTTGGATTTTAAAGGAAATAAAGGGAAAATGGAAAACATGCCATTTTTTTTTGCCTTGAAAAATGGGTTTATGAATTTCAAGAATTAATGTTGATAGGAATTTTGAACTTGTACTCATGACACACTGATAAAAAGATATGCAATGATATAATCAAATGAAAAACTCAAGCCTAAAATAGAATATACGAAATATGAATTAAAAATATCTATCCCTCCGTGTTTGATGGAGAGTTTTTGATAATCTTAGCCAATTTATATTTGGTATTTCAAGTTTAAAACATTGATACAGCAAACAAAACTATATGAACAAATTCCATGTTATTTTGACACACAGGTTGAATAACAGTGTTCAACATGGTCTATTACACAATAAACTTCATGATACTTTTTACTGGTCCTTGGATAATAAGTGTTATTTTATGATTTAATACATCTGAGAAGTAAAGGAAATGTACAGAAATAATGTGAAATACTGATATCTTATTTAACGTCTAGAAAATTTGAACATTTTAAACCATGATGTAAAAAAACTAAACAAAAACTATAACATATGAATATCACTATCCTGCCTGCAAAAGCTTTGTTTGTAACAATTGGCATTTTCTATATTTTTTACACTTAGATATCAGAATATAACACTCATCATCACTGAACTAAGATTGCATTGTTATTGAACCTGTTCAGAATGACTGATATAGTGTGCATTGGCTTCCGACGATATCTGGTATGGTTAATGTAATGGTGAGGAAAAAAAAAAAGGTCTTTTGAAGAAATCTATCGATGATGTCCCCCAGGGGATCCAGATCTTTAATAAGACTTGTTGCATTTTGCATCTGCCTCCTTTCCAGATAATATTTAAATATGATATTTTTTCATATTTTCCTAGGAGATAACAGATGAAATTATTGAGATATAACATATCTCTTATAGATATAAACAGAAGACTTGTTCTTATCCATGTAAAGACTACAAGGATAAAATTCAATTATTTTATCTCCCATGATACATACAGGTGGAAAAAAAATTTCAGGTATACACGGGGAGTAGTTTTTCCTCTAAATTTTGTGGCTGCTCAGTTGCACACGAAAGAATAATTCGCCTCCAAGTAAAACTCCAATGATGTGCACATATTTTGGAAATGCCACAAAAGAAAATATATCTCCAGCAATAAAATTACGTGATGAAAAAAAAAATAAAAAGAGCAATCTTCATATCGCTGCATCATTTGATTCCAGTTTTGTTTAAAGATAAATGATGTGCCAAAATTAGGTCAGAAAAAAGACAGAAATATAGGATTAAATTATAAGCGATAAATAATCATCAATCCTTTTTTTTATTATACACTTCTTTCATTCAGAAACTTCATACAAAAATATCTATTATTGTCTCAAGAGTGGAAAAATAATTTTACACACTCTACTTTTTCAGTTTGTTACACACTATTGGTCGCAGTCAGGTCATAGAAATAAAAAGGACATTGATAGAAGGACATGTAGATAGAATGATAGAAACAGGAAAGGAAAAGGATGGTCAGGTGGCATTGAAATTTTATTGAGCTTTGCGAAAAGGTTGAATTTATGAAAGGTCAAATTTATAAAAGGTCGAATTTTTGAAAGTCCTAATTTTTGAGTCCAATGAAAAAATGTACAAAAGGGAAAGAACAAAAAGACCAATGCAATGAAGTTCCATCCAAAGGTCCATGCCGAAAAATCCAAAGCAAAAAGGTCCTAAACATACTCACATACTTTATATCCATATGTACTCGTGCACACACATGCCATATACACATGCACGTAAGCTAACATATACACATGTCACACGTACAGATGCCACGTGTATACATCAAAATCCATATGACATAACCAACTCATACACATATATGCATTTGTATAAACATATCCACAAATTGCATATTCACATACGCTCATTTACATACTTCTATTTGTACTTGCACTCCCATTTTTCATCTCAAGACTGCATCTAAAGAAGAAATAATATGACGTTGGTTAACATCTGTATCCACTCTCTTTATCGTATCTTTCCATCTTTACCAACGTTACGGACGGAATTGAAAGAAAAACTATATTTGTGCATTCTCTCTTCAAGGCATTTAAATCCTAATTAACTATGTTAGCCGATTTAAAAGATTAGTTTTCGGTTACCAGTTTTCGGACATTTATACGTGAAAAATGTGACCAAAAAAACTAAACACTACAGCTTGATGATCAGAGTGAAGCATTATGGGCCAGCAAAGCCTTGCATGGCATAACCATCCTCGTGGTTCGAGCACTCGAGAATATACCGCTCGTTCCTACTGGGTCAGCGGTCCCAAAAAGCCCATCCAAATCACTTGGATTCTGGGTAGTATGCTCAAAGAGCGACTACCCAGACACGATTCCTAAGACATCTTCAAGGAGAACACTCTTTACAACGGAATCTACAAGAACTATCTCTACAGATATGCACCTAACTGACCTTGTCAATGAAATTAAAGACATAAAATGGAACATGTCGGTAAAAGCTAAATGAGAAACCCCAGAGGAAAACTGAATGAACTCAATAGCAAACATCTTCTAAACAGCTACAGAAAGAAAGGGGAATAAGTACTTGAGTTGTCTTCCTTGTTCAAAATTCAAAGACAACGTTATGGGGTTTTGAAGCAATCTCAGATTGTGTACTCAGTGTCACTGTACAACTCTCAAAAACACTATTTATGTCTACGCCACCACTTCAACACCACAGTAAACCAAGGATGATATTCTACGACAATTTGAATTTTCTACTCCAGGATACCAGAAAATACTTCATCATTATGGAAGACTTCAACGTTAGGGTTGGGAGAAGGAAATTGAAGTTGTATCGGCAAGCTCAGTTACAAAATACGAAACAAAAGAAGTGAAGATTTTCTTAATTTTGCAACGGGTTGAAAATCATTAATACCTTTTTAGAAAAAAAAGTAAGATAGGAAGTGGACTTCGAGGAACCCTAACGACAAAACCAAGAACGAAATCGACTACATCTTAGCAGAAAAAAGCAATATAGTCGAAGATATCAAGGCCCTGAATCAAGTAAATCTAGGACAACAGGATAATTAGAAGCAAAATTAAAATTCAAAACGAAGAAAGAACGCAAGCAAATGATCAGCACCAAGCTGCAACTACTTATAACACCGGAGTCATAATGTTATTTCATGAGAAAGGGGTCCTGGAAGATCATAACAACTATAGGCCAATAAGCCAACTCAATAAGAGGTCACAAACCAAATCCCTAAAACACTGGGTCAGAATCATCCAAGGGAACAAGCTGGCTCCAGTAGGAGCTACTCCACCGTAGACCATCTCTATTTGGTGAATCAACTAAAAGAGAAAGAACAGAATATAATATCGTAGATTCAGATTGTGTCTTGCGACATATCTGCATAAAGACTGTAAATCATTTCAGCTTAAAAAGGAGTAAGTCAAGGCTATGCCAGCTCATACCAAATTTTCACAGCCTGGACTGGGAAAGGAGAGTCATAATCAACGGCGAATACATAAGGGACTCAGATCTACTCAAAATATCATTTTTCTTTTTTTGCAATAAAACTTCATGATTTCCAGAGAATTTTAGACCAACTAAAGGAAAAAAAGGGAGAAACTATGCCTTCAAATATCATGTGAAACAAACACTTAAAGGATTAAGACACAACAATCAGCGGGAAAATGAAGAGCTTGAGGAAGTAAACTACAACAACAGCCAACTCTCTTTGAATTCATGAAAAGGAAAATAAATAAAGCGTAGAACGTGTGATAAACCTTTGTAGGAGCCGGTTCAACTTTCAAGAAGAAATAAATTCCAATCATCCCAAAAAGAAAAGGTCTACAAATAATACATCCTCCTGATTGTCATCTATGAAGCTGAAATATAGAAACTTAATAAAAGATTGATGCTCAAGCTGATAACCATGCAACAAGCTCGAAAGAATCATTCTCAGCATAACATGGAGAGATAACAAGATAGCATAGTATATTAAAGAAAAGACAAGCGTCATAGATAAAATAGAAACCTTTGGAAAACTTGGATTGTAATTGGCTGGCCATGTTGAAAAATATCTGTCAATCGCTAGACACCCTGACTCAAAACGTGGATCCTTAGTGATCATATGCAAAAACACTGCAGGTAAAATATGTGACAGTCTTACAGGCTACAGAAGTTCATGGAGTACGCCCACCATGAAGAAGTATGGCAAATTTTGGGGAAGGTCTATGCCCAACTGAAGACGCTAAAAGGCTGTTGATGATGGTGATGGAACGCAGAAGTGAAGAGAATGCCCATCCCATTAATTCCCTCATCACAAACCACTGCCTGAAACGGCTATCAAAGGGTCTATCCAAATGAGAGGTGCCATCTTGCATTTACAATGCAAATCAATTTTCTGATTCAAGTTCTGTCAAACCTGTTAATATTTATTCCATAAACCCTTTGAACATCCACACTAAATGCTATTAATGAAGACGATAATAAATGATTATTGCAGTTAATTTGTACCATATAAATAGGTAAATATAGTGGGTATGGAATCAATGTGGAATTTGGATGCTTCTTGCTTCTAAGTATAATTCACATATCGGAAACGGACTGAGTAGATTCCAAGCAGTGACGACTGAGGCTGCAGTCAGTGAGAGGCTACCTCGTCCTTATGTCCACTGTTTTGTCACTGGTTTGATCAAATAGCTCCTCCGTTGAATCGTTCAGCTTATTCGTATTGATTGAACCACTGACTAGTTGGGGATTGTTGCAGGGAACAAACAGTAGATCAAGGGTGAAAAGTTCAAAGAAACTGCCGTATGTGAAAGAATCACTGTCAAATGGTTCAATAAAACGGAAAGCACCTCCTTGTATTTATAATGTAAAGCAATTTGCACCTCTGGTTTCTCATGTTTGAACTCAATAACAAAGTTATCTCCCCTGATGTGTTTCTTTTATGATTAATATCGATCACATTAACATGAAATATAGGCTTAGCCTGAGGAGCTAAGCCTCACTATTATCAGCTGTAATGAGACCACCACTTGCCAAAGGCCTTTCCTGTCTCTTTTTGTACAAGTACGAGCGTATCAAGAGTTGTTATCAAGGTCACTAAAACAGTGTCCTACAGTTGGACTTCTTAAAAGCAAACGATCAGTTGCCTAATTCAATCCAAATATCGATACAAAGGATTTTATAAACTTACTGATTATTACTTTTTGAAAAAATATATCAGATTGTTGGATATTGTAGAATCTTATCGGCTAAATTTGAGGAAGAATCAACAAGATCTAGCCTTCAAATTTGGAAACCCTTGAGTAACTTTTCTTGCTATGGGAGTCGAGCTACATTCTGATTGGTTCATTATCGTAGGCTTCATGGTCTGACTAATCACATTACTTCGTTTCTGGTATTAGCAATAGGATTTTATGAGGTTTGATAAGGAGTTTAATGATAGCAAAAATATGTCAATTGTGTACAGAGCTCTTGGGATTCTCCACTGGCTGCAACAGTCTTGGTTTCTTTGGTCAACATATCTCTATTCATAAAAATCCCCCAATATTGCTCAAGTACTTATACAGAGAACCATTTGAATATCTATAGTAAACGGGATGAATAAAGATTACACACAATACCAAAGTTTATTTGCATGGTAATAGAGTGATAAATCAAATTTTGGAAGGATCTAATACAGAGTGACACAAAATAAGCTGACTAATTTGATTCTTTCGAACCATTGATTTTATTCCGTATATTCCTTTTCATGCAGCAGAAATTTTAATCCATTTTAATGTGTAACTGATTACACTTATCATCTTACTCAAATGGTAATTACTCGTCAGATTATTGTTAATAGTGGCCATACTAATAACTTTTGTCGCTTTTTACCGTGTTCGTTATAACAAAACAAAAGAAATTATGAACACATAAGTATCACGTTCCACACTGCACAAGATGGAATTAATTATTAGTGTACCAAAATATCCAAGTACTGTACCGGTATAAGTAAGATAGAACCCATTATAACTATTTAAAGGTCCATAGGAGCGTGATTGCAAATCATGTCTGAAAGACAGACGTCTTTCTTCATTTTTGTAATCTGAATCCAAGGGTCAACAGATTTTTTGGAGTCAGGCTGGATTAAAATATTTTCATATATTGTAGGGCAAAGCAAACAGAAAAGAAATTATTGCTGTAGAAACAGCTTGTTTTAATTTTTATTTGTAATTGCTCTAATATTTTTGTTGGAGTAAAATAGCTATATAAACTTATATGTACTAACAATCAATTGGGGGGGGGGACAAACATCGTCAAAATATGGTTCGATTTGGTGTATATTGATGAAACAGGAGTGAGGCATTTTTTAAAACATTTTATAAAAAAAAAAAGATTCGTAATAGGACAAAAACCCTTCTTTCGGTACATATTTTATGGTTTTGTTTTCGTTTTTAACCAAATATAGGTATAGAAAAGTATGGACAGTTGTGCGTAACATCACATATTCAATGAAGTCAGTGGGAAAAAAAAGAAACAGGCTGAATTCAGCCCGGGCCTGTAGTTTGCCAATCGCTCGATCTGAACCAAGTTTCCATTTCAGATTATATTTGAAGTCAGTAACAAATTTATCTCAGATAATTTGTTTTTGAAATTGGTTTTCATGTGATCTTCAATAAAACCAGTGCCATGTGTAGCAAATACACTGAGGATAAGGACACAACGATCGAGTTGAAATCCAGAACCATAGAAGGAAATCCATGGAATCCTTAATCGTTAAAGGATCACTCTGAGTTGGATAGCTTTTGGCTGAGAAAGCTCAGCCCCCCCCCCAATCTACAAACATTGTTTCCTCCCTAGAAAACAAATTTAATACCGAGAAGCATTAAACGTGATGGAGAGGGTCATGGCCAAAATTACACTGAGAGATCAAAACAATATATTATTGTGCAAACAGCTGCCAGAGATATTGGAAACCAGCAAAAAACTGAAATCGCAATTTGCAAGGCATTTTTTAATAAGGGCAGACAACCGCTGGACACAATGACATGTAACCCCAGTTATCATATCCAACATTGTGGTTGGCAAAAAGTGATTCATACAGGTTCATGAGATGTTTATACCGCAACGTCCTCGATCGACAGGTTTGGCTAATTGGGTATGAGGTCTATGTCGAAGGATGGACTTTAAAAGGCCGATGATGAATACAAAAATATATCAAATACAATCTGGGTGTCTGTCTGAGGTCCTTTCAAAACTATAATATAATAGTCTTTTGACAGAATCCCATTATCGGTAGAAGGCCTCTGAATGATTTTCAATTATCAACTGAGATATGAAAGGAAGATATATCATGTGCTACCTTTGACAAGTAAACAAGATTAGACATTCTCCTGAAAATGGGTTAGTCACCTTCATGGGACAAATTTTACTCTCCCATTATATCGTGTGATATAACGGAGGTGATTTTTTTAGACTTATGGTTTTACTCAATTCAAACAACTGTTCTAGTAGACCCAGGTTGTTTATATGTGCAAAATTTGCATATAATTTCCCCTTTCTGGGGGTCACGGATTGAGAAATTGCGTAGTTTGATTTCAGATATCTTTATCATATTTTTAAATAATATTTCTGATTATGTTGCATCAATTTGGGATTCTCGTCCTGTCTGGAAGTACTGTAGAGCAGATATTTGGTCATTATGTTTGTTCGATTCATTTAATTTTACATTTTAAATTGCGTTGAGTCAGTTTGGTTCTTTCCCGTTAAGTAACTCAATTATAGACACAGTTTTATGAGGACATTATTCTCAATTGGAAGCTTGGCACGAAAATGTGCTCATACTTTCAAAAAAGAGCAATACTGACTCCATTATAAAAGAAAGATCACTATCAAATGATGATTATTGCATCATCTCCTTTCTTTTGCCAATAAGTCGAAAATACGTGTTCATTCTGATTGAATATAAACTAGCAAATGCAGAGTAATAACTATTTGATCCTTTCAAGCTCGGTATTTTTGCAAAATAATGTAAATACTGCCGTTTTTTTTTACAGCATGGGTGAGTATGTCCTATATAAGATCCCCAATCTATCTGATCACCTCCCCAAAATCTTTTGTGGCAAATTGGCTCCTTTCATATTTTTGAAGAATAACAACAACACCATTTACATTTACATGACCAACAAAGCTCGACGAAACACTTCCTGAATTTGTAAGGGTTAGAATTAAGCACTTTTCTCTGATACTTGATAACCTGCGTTTAGCATTGCAGACTGCTAAATCAGGGAAATTGAGAATGGATATTGTGTAGTGCCAGTCTTCCGGATACAAAAGGCATGTCTGAAATGGGAATATCATTTAGAATCTTGCAATTACTGCACGTTCAAGCATAGAACTTTAGCACCAGTCGAAATGTAAATACAATTTTTAGCAACCAGACGAGGGTAGATGAGGGTAAGTAGCTGATGCTCAAGCCATGGGGTCATCATCAATTTGGTTGCATTCTTTGAAAATCAACATTCGAATACAAAGGTTTTGATTGATAGGAAAGGAAATGACTTGCTTTTCACCAATAATTATCTGGTCAAACAACTGTTACATTCATTGTCAACCTTGGAAAAAGCATTATGGATGTTGTGATGTATTCAAACATTTGAATATTCTATTATGTTATATTTTATCCGACTCAACTGATTAGATATTCACATGGGCGAACACTCAATAGAAGTGACACGAACATCGAGACAGCCTGTTGTTATACTTACACATCCCTCATCGTCAAATACATTTTGGGGGTAACCTACTTACGTAAGCCCTTTGTTTCAATATGATTTGTAGTATAAAATGACATATATAAAACATCATGATAATACCTTATATTGAATAGCAAACCACAGGAAATATGACTAAAGCAATATATTAAGATCATAGCAGAAGGAGCAGGGGCATTGGCTAATATGTTCACCTTTTCATTTCATGTTTCATTCTTATGCATTCATCCCACCTCCATTTCTTTTGCTTAATTAATTGGATGACCTTTTTAATTTGGTTTGTACCGAATCTATGCTAATTTTTTTCTCTCTCTTATTCTTATTCGTTCCATGCTTTTTTTGCAACCCTGAGTTTATTTTCAAGTGACTTTGTTTCTTTTCACATTTCACGAGTGCATATCATAGTTGGTATTATGCATTCATTGTATACTTAACGTTTTCAGCATATTGGCATGGTGTTTTTCAATTTCCTTCTCTCACACACACGTGTGTGTGTGTGTGTGTGTGTGTGTGTATTTAGGTGTATGGTGTGAAAACCGAATGATGAGTCGTTTACATATTCATATAATTCTTGCTGGTTTTTGCCTAGGCATCGTCAATACCGAATGCCTGCCTGACATGGGGGAACCGAGATATGAAAGACGAAGAAGCAGTGTTTTCCTCACGGAGGTTTTTGACAGTAAGTCCTCATCTGAAAATTGACAGGCTATTTCCCAAGTGACGCCGGAGAGAGGCTGGGTCACGCCAGATATCTCCACTTGTTACTATTCCAGTAATGACTGCTGGCTTCTTACACAGTTCCCCTGACCATACATGACAACATTTGTTGCGAGGATGGTCGAGGAAAAATTCTTTTCTCCGTTTTCATTTAGTTTAGATATATTTCATACCGTTTTTAATCCTTTTCACTTTCTTTTTTACTATATTTTCCTTTTTCATCTCATATGTTCTGATCTGGAAGATAACTCATGCAATGAAAATAGAAAAAAAAGAGCAAAAAAAAAGTGTTGAGGTGAGCTTGCGTCTCATGGTATCCAAGGAGACAAATCATCATCATCACGGTTGTTAGTCTTATATTTTGGATAGGTTCCATGATCCATCTCCATGGTTGTCTATTGAGAGAACACTCAAAACTAATTGCATCTTCTTGTTATCGGAGAATGAGCTTGCTCTCACCATAGCGTGATTATCCAAAATGATTCTTCGTTTAATTTCTTCTTTTGGGGGCGATAGAAGACTCAACCTTAATGTTGTATCCGAAGACAATCTATGACGAACAGTTGTGTCATTCCAGTATCGTCCGTCCACAGTTTCTGAAACAAATGTAAATGTTAACTGATCGCACAGAATGGGGGTGGAAACAAAATGGAGGTCATTATGAACCATCATGGATGGGCTTCTTTGAATAGTAAAAAAAATATGGTTGACGATATAGATATATATGTTTCGTTTAGTTTTAAATCGTCAGTCAATTCAGATAAATATTTTGGCTTATTTGATTTTATACGAAATAGGTATCTACATTTCAGGGATTGACTATTGTATCAGGAAATATCATTTTCATACCAGAGTCATTTTTTTTCATTTACTCCTTCGGCAAAGTTGATCAGCATTTGACAATGACTAAGGAAGGTAGTTCTTAATTTCATACCAAAAAATACAAATTACATGTACTAAGAGTGTGCCCGACATTAGATTAAGTTTTTGACGTTGATTAGAACAGTGTAGTGAAATTTGCATCAATTAATGTCAAAATGGAGGAAGCTGATAAATGTACTTTCAAAAATCGACAAAAATGTGTCAAAAGTATTATTCGTTCCTGACTTATGATGAAATATATCAATGGTCAATGCATACGTGAAATGTTTTTCGAGTTTTGAGTTTCTTGTCCGTGTATATTGGTAGTCAGTGGTTAGGTGTTTGTCTGCAGAGAGTTTTCTGACGTTGTAGATGCCGGTGTATAGTGTTATTTTCTTGATTATGTTCTAGGACTTCGTGCAGACCATCGGAGCTATGGGCCATGTATTGTACCACCGGACAATATGTTTAATTTTTGCCATGTACCAGGTTGTTATGTGGTTCCAGAATCAGGAATTCCCGTATTTACAGTTATTCTTAGCTCTAGATACCTATAATTTCCAGGATTTCCTTCATTATGCTTTACCGAGGAAATATCATATTTAATGAGAATATTTTTTTTATTATGGCTTGTCTGTTACAGGCTCTCAGATGACCTGTCAGGTGAATGTGAGAGATACACGCCTTTTTGCCACGGCTATACGTCAAAACCTGATTTTTGAAGGATCGTTTGCCTTGCAATGGTGCCTCCTTTCTTCTGCTTGGCTCTGCGTTTAGTTTTGGAACAGGAGATTGCTTGGTAAACCTTACATCGCCCTGCATTCTTAACGACTGCCTCTTTTTTACACTGGCAAGAGGCCTCAGGAGATGAAAAGCTTTTCAAAGGGAGTCCCTGCATCTAAAGCTAGTTCTCCTAAAAAAAGGATTCTTTGGTAACCGATTGTTTTCCACCCTCCCCAATCGACCTGCCCACCGCAAATGGGTTTTTCAGTGGCATTGCCTCAAAGATCCTGGCTTAGGCATTCTTGTTGTTTGTGACCAAGTCGCAGCAATGTACCAACAACACTTTGAATGCAGCGTTGGTGGAAGTGCTCAAAATGGTATAAGTATCGCTGATATGCAATCCAGGATTTGATGCCTTATAGAATCGACGGCAACATTATGGCTTTGAAAAATCCAATTTTCGGATCTTTCTTGAAGTTTTCAGTACTCCGGACACACTTATGCAGTTTACCAAATGCTGTTTTTTATCAGCCGTTTCAGTCTTGCATCGGAGGATATGAAAAAGCCGAGGTAAGGAAATTTCCGGACAACTTTGAGGATAGTCAAGTCGATAATGATGGAAAACAAGTGGTGCTTTTTGTCTGCTGCGAGTTGATGTAGGATGATTGATCCGAGCCTCATCATCAATTCTCTGACTACTTGTATCATAGCTTTGCTTTCTGCTCGGGGTCGTTTTAGATTTAACAGGTATCTGTACTTATACGTTGTCATCCATCGCTTTTGTAGCCTAGTTCAGCATCGTGCCGAAAATGATTGAAAACAAGTTGGTGTTTTAGCGCCCAGCCTTGTTTGACAACATTACCGATTGGAATCAGATGTAACAGTTCGTATATCTATCCAATCATAGTTGTGTCGAGTTCGAGCAGTATATTCAAAATCAATTACTTACTGTAAGACTCAATATGTCACTGATCCTAATATGTAATGTAATGTACATAGGTCTGGTTCGTCACTTAAATGAACCTGACTTGACCAAAATGTTTTGGCGGCCTGCCATGTTCTGGATGATTAAATTACAGTGTCTGAAAAGGCTGTTGATATTAGACAAGTTCTTTACCATGCCATTTTGTTTGATCACTGAAATGTCTAAACTTTCATTACACAAGCGTAAACGCTGCTGGAGAAAAAATGATTAATTTAGCATGTATATTTTTTTGGAATTACCTCCCACTAAAAAACTTGTATTCAGGGGCATATACTAAAATAAACGAATCTGCTTTATAGACATAACAAAGAGTGTATATTCAAATTCACAGTTCTCTTGTTTGAATAAGTGCAGTCAGTATCTGCATCATATACATAGCCAGCCAGCCAACCAGCCGGCTCGAATCACTTAAAAACAAAAATAAATATTTTTACTAAGTTTTGTTCCATAGTTCCTAAGATTTACAATTAAATTGCCATTAGTAAAGAGTTGCGGAACGATTTCAAGAGGACGATTTCATTGTTTCAAATAGTAAGTAGCCGCCATTTTTCATAAAACATTGTAAAGTTTAATAGTCTGTTGATACAGATAGAGAAGTAGCCATAAAGAGACACACTGTCCAGTTGATGAATACATTAGTTCTTTTAGAAGAGATATGATACTTCAACGTATTGGATAGGTCTCTTTTTCAGTGCATGGACTACTATGAGACCATCTGAAACCCGAAAACGTATTTTTTTTCTCCTGTTTATGATTCACACACGGAGGTTGCCGAAGGGTTTCAGAAAAATATCAAATTTTATCTATGATCCTTCTTTCTCTCCGAGGCTTTTTTGTCTTTTAAGGAAAATGGTTTATCTTTCGAAATAATTCTGCCTGTCTTCAATATATGCTTTACTATAAGCCAATCATAAATATATTCAAAGCAATCGTTGTATGTCATTTTATTTCGCTTTCATGGTCTTTTCTAGCTCTATCCACGGATATGAGTACATGTATATAATCATGTAAACCTTTCATCTTGTGATACTGAAAAAGGAAACACAACCATTTTTTTATTCATCATCTTCAAGTATCTATGACCATATGATATGCAAGTGCCTTTTATCCGATCAATGTTATTTGAATGCGTTATCTTCATCACTATTTCATTTTTCTATTTTAGAATCTAGGTGCATGTAATTAATTTCTATTGGGATTTCATTTTTGTAATTTCATTATTAATTATGAAATTCCTTGGCTAGTTTTAAATAACCCTCTTTTGGCAGTATATATATATATATATATATATATATATATATATAGAGAGAGAGAGAGAGAGAGAGAGAGTGAGAGAGGAGAGATAGATAGATAGATAGATAGTGATTTATAAATCATATTTCCACAAATTTTACTATTATGGACCCGTACTAAATGTCTGTTCCCTAATGACAGCTGAACGTATTAGTTAGAAGTTAATTGAACACTTCCGTAATAACTATCCACTAAATCATCTATGGCCCATGTACAGAATATTGGCAGAGATTATTATCGTATACAATGTAAATTTTTTTCTCAAACTTTTTTGAATGCCTTCTAATAAAACGCCATCTTATCATATAAAAGTCAATGTAACTTTTTTATATTATTGGTCGGTTTGTTGTTTTTGTCATGCTAAAGCAAACGAAAAAAGAAAGGAGGTAAAAAGAAGCCTGTGTCTATGTGTTACCCTGCACAAAGATTCACAGCTATGCATGTGCATCACCAATACTATTGATATGTCTACAGCTGATGTCTTCATAGTAGGATGAAAAGCCAACGTACACATCTGATACTCGATGGATAAAACTCATTGACAATCTACAAAATTAATTTCATTCAGGTATGGTCTATTCATTTGTTAAAAATAGAAATTTTTTTTTCAAGACGTAAGGAGGATGTTTAAATCTTTAGCTACTTTTATACAATCTATACACGTGACATATTGATAGATTGACTGAATGAATAGAAAAAAAAAAAGAAACGAGGGAACCTCTATCGACTATGACAGTTTTGGTTGATGATTTCAAGAAGTTTAAGGAAGCTCAATATCATGCACCACCATTCCGTATTCTTTGTCTGAATGACACAGTAAGAAAACAAATGCATCCAAAAAATTACATCCGGGTGCTTAGCTGTCTGTGAAGTAAATTAGTTCAATGTTAATTCAAGTACTAAATTAAAAAAATGAAATTAAAGAAGACAATGTGATTACGAAAGAGAGCCAGAATCTTGCCCGTTCGTGTCAACAACTTTCAACAATACTTAGCGTCATCAAAGTTTATTTTAGTTTAAATTTAATTATAAGTTTAAAATAACACATTGGTTCCCGGTGTTGAATTGAGTTCATGTAATTGCATGGACTTGGGTTAATATCACGCTTACTGAATTAATTACGAGTTGAACGGATTCTTGTCTGTAAATAAACAAGTCTCAAACTGACCTAGCCTGCGGCTGTTAAGTGAACACACTCGATGGCTGTTTGAAGAACAAAAATCCAAGTCTTTGCCATCTGTTTTCCCGCCAATTTAATTTTGGCGGGAAGGAAAAAAGAGAAAAAGACGACAGTGTTGTTGTTATTTAGTTCTTGGCAGAAGGAATCTAAATACAACCCAACATATATAAGAAAAATCAAATGAAACACTGTCCTTTTATTTTTGAATATTTTTTTATACAGATTCTTGTATTTTGTTCCTAACACAAGGTTTAAATTCAGACTTGTTCGTTCTCCAGAGTATTTGTCTTGATCATAAATATTATCTTCTCCTCTATGTACCATGTCCATACGGTGCAGGTGATCATGGCTCACTGCAACCCCCTTTTCTTCGTCGATTTCAGCAATTCTTACCCCCTTTACAATCATTCACTTTCTTCTTCGTGAAGAGACTGAATGACAATCAAATGACACTTGCCACACGTCATCGTCTGAACTGGGTAACAGATTATTTCCGAAAAAGTTAACCACCTCCACGCCGTTGTAAACTGCGTGTTGCCATGATTACTCTCCTTGCCTACTCCATCATGTTAATATTGGGGCACTATCTCTAACTTAGCTGGCAGTTGACAATTTGTCATATCATATTACGAATCCAACTGGGTTGCGTAAGAACGCCCTTATCCGTGAAATGGGAAAACTGCTTTAGTCTTTCATTTGTTTTCCACGTGAAAACCTGTCCATTTCCGTTGTTCCTCTGATTGGAAAAGGCGCTCATTTTTTTTTACATATATTGAAACTGGGGTTAGCTGGTATATTTTCCGCTTGAATGGTTGTAACTTCCTACAAAATTGATTTCTCAAACGCAAATATGACTAAAAGTTACTCCCTTTGGATGGGTTGTTTAAATCTGAAACATTTATCGAGTTATCATATCATCATTTAGACACTCAGGAAACATATATAAACCTTCCCATATGCTTGTTGGTTCAATCTGATTGGGTAAATATTTATCTTCCTAGATGTGATTAATATATTGTCATGATTGAGAAATATCACATTTCAAAACAGGTAGAAAGATTCATTTGAATGAAAATTGAGATTTTAGGAATACAATGACCATCTGGTCGAACAAATCGAATCATATAGAATGAATCTCAATGATACATTTCAATAAGGTGGAAGATCAAACAATTAGAAAATAAAGACGACATCAATGACGCGATTTACTACTTCGTACATTTCAAGTATTCCTTCAATCGCAAAGAATTTCAGCTCACAAAAAAAGCCCAGCTTACAATGTACCAACCAGCTCCAAACACATGGTTTTCTTGACATTCTATTCCAAGGAAAAGTTATAACAGATTCTGCTCGAAGTTTAGTATATATGTACTATTTATTGCCATTCTCCATGAATATTATTGTGCTATCATCAACCACACGATAAAAGATGAATTCGTTTATAAAAGTATGAAAGTTACTGACCAGGGGGAACAAAGGTTCTTTTCATGCAGAAGGTGTCGTGCTTACAACACATTTGGCTCAAACTTGGAAAAATGGACGAATTTTTCCTGATGTAAATACGTCTAACAATGGCACCATCAATCGGTCGGAGCAATGATTAGAGCAAATGATTTAACCAGCGTCTGTGCCAAACTTGCCCTATCATATAAACGCATATTTGTAATGACTTTGATTCATTGCTGTCATAGAAGTGCAGGACAAAGCTTACCTGTTTCCAATCTCAATTTTTTTCTTGAATTAAAATCCATTTTGACCATATTTTATTGTATCTCTCCATTTATTTTCCATTCTTTTCTATTTTAAAAAACAAAAATTTTTTTCAAAGAAATTTACATAGTTTTGTTCAAAGTGATTTTCTTTATTATTAATGCTTTACATTTTCAAAATTTTTTGGTTAGGGACCCTACTCGTACGGAAGGACCAAACTTCTTTGGCCAATTCAATTATCCATTCTTTCAACCGTTAGGCTACCGTCGCCCGAGTCATACCAAAAGTCAGATCACGTGATTCTGCTTATGCTTTGTAGCACTTGTTTAAACGATATCACATTCTGAGTCATTCAGGCATACTTTCATACGCCTGAATTAAGTGGGAACTAATTTAAATAAACGATAATTGAATTATTAACTAATTAGGCAATTGTCTCTCACCTAATTCATTATTATCCGCTTTCTTCTCTTGTGCGTTTTTCCATTCTACATTTTGTGCTGATCTCCTCCACGACGACGGAATCATAATTACTAAGGAGTAAAAGATGAAATACAAATAAACACGCTTTGAAGATGAAGACTTTTTCAGGCAAGACAAGATTCGACTGAATGAAGCGCCTGTTATGAAGTGATAGTTAGCAAACTAGTCTTTCGAATATCTGCTTTTAAATTCAATACACACAAGGTAGCCCCTTAATGTGACCATGTATCACATTGAGTATATTAATGCATTGTTTTGCTTCAAGGTTTCTCGAAATACAAGAAATTTGTCAATCATCATATGAAAGCTTTTCACGGTTCCAGCCATGAAGGACAAAAATAGTTTCTTAACAAATAAAAATCAGATGACGTTCATCTTCACCGAGCATTCAAATGTACTGTATCAGATACACTTGTCTCATAACTTTCGTCAAAATCTCCTTAATATGTTCATTATAATTTTGAGACGTTGCCCAGTTCCTAGAGTAAAGAAGAGGTTTAGTGCCTTAACAGTTAAAAGGATCAGATATTTAGTATTATAGTTATCCACCAATGACGTTCATCGGAACACTATCGATATGTCTATCATTATTTAAAGCAGTTCAGTTTTCCTAACCTAAAGGACAAAATATTTACTTAACATATAAAAAGTATTGATACCTTTTTTCTTTTTATCGAAAAAGTTCTTTTTATATTTCAATCGAAATTACTTTTTATCGAAACGACTTTATCTAAAAAAAGGTCTTATCAGAAAGACTTTTGAAAATGGTGCACATTTCATTGAGTAAAGGACAGAAATAAGTTACTTGGACGATTTTAAAATCTTAACTTTACAAAGCTTTGAACTGTTTAGTATACAATGAACTTGTCTTATAACGTTCGTTGGAATCCCACTAATGTGTTTATCATTAATTGGAGCCGTTGGATAAACGAAAACCGCCGCACAGTTCATTTGAATCTAACCTTGCCAATTAAGGTGGCGATGATAAAGGAGATACCATAAATTTTAATCAGGCTTTGACCAACTGTGTTCATTTCTATGGTGTTAAGGAACACACAAGAGACATGTAAGGGTATCGGGGGGTCACTCTGTCCGACAGAATGGCTTCAGCATATGATCTGAGGTCGTGGTCGGACAGAGTTTACCAGTCTTTCCCAGACATGCTATTGGCAAAATGCCGATGGAAACCAAGGAGTTTAAAATACTCGTTGGTAGAGTTAGTAAGTGGTGACTATAAGACACATAGTATCAATGAAAAAAAATGAAAGGTATACAGGGGCTGTAGAAGATTTCTGTACATTAAATACTCAAAATAAAATCAAACGTCGAAAGGTTTGGTTGGACTTGATTTCCTGTCAACTAAAAGACAGAAAAGAGTCATTCAGTGCTGAGAGGAGAGAAAAATCTCTTTTAGTATCAACATTGTACTAAAAAGTCAGTTGATGAACATTTCTATCGTCTTGGATACTGTACTGAATCCAAATATCACTGATTTGCAGAATTTTGCCGTGAGGTCAAAACAATATTGTCTAAATAGTTTTAACGAGTCGTCATTTGCCTTGCTTTCAATCCAATATCCTACACCCCAAGAATTGCAGAAACTCCTCTATCAGAGCCTGGTCAAGGGGAGTCTCTCCAGTAATAAGCTCACACCATTTCATGATGGCAATCTGAATCAGACTTACAAAGCTCCCAAAGCAGCATTAATGGCAGGGAATTTACAGATTCAGTGGTCAACAGCATCTCATCTCATCTCAGTTGGCCAGTTTTTTTATGCACTGCCATTAATTCTTCTCTGGCTCAACATCTACAGGTGAGGGTATCTGTCAGATGTACTATTTCCCCTCCCTGCCTTTTAATTGTCGGAAATCTTGTCCAACCAATACACATTTTCCTTGTTGTTTTTAGTTTTTTTCATGAATAGATTTCTTCTTCAGTCAGTTAGATTGCTTGTCTCTGTACCACCATCACAGCTAAAAAATAAAGTCTCCCTCGTTTAGATAAAATGAGTCAACCATAAATCCCGTGGCAAATTCTTACAAATAAACTTTTTGGTATTTTCTAAAATTATTTTAATTCCTTTATTGTGAATAATCCAGGAATGATACAATAATTTCATAACTTTTACACTCGATCAAATTAAGTGAACCATTAGTTACTACAGTTCCTATAGTTAGATTATAAATTATTAGTATTGGTTATCTAGGGACCAATGTTATTGTATTGTTTTGAGCAACAGGATACATTTTGCTCTTCACGTCAGCATTTCAAAATTTGCCCCTAGTATATTCAGTTCTTCCTAAATATAACCAAATTACCCCCAATATATTCGATATTGTCCTTTTCTTCGTTGGACAAATACAAACAATGGTTTTTGAATCCTCTGTGTACAAATGTGATATGGATTTGGCCGCCACATATTTCACATTTAGATTTTCTGTAAACATTTGATTTCTTGAACTTTAAAACATACGAGTAATCTCGATTTTCTAATTTCCAGAAGATGATCACCATCGATTGCATTGCGAATCTTCCAAGATCGTTATTGGTATTATACGTCGTTGAAAGTCGGACAGGTCGTGACTGGCCTTGAGTACGTTTGAACAGAGAATAACTCTGGTAAACTCAGGTATTACTTCATTAAGTATTACAACGATTTAAGCATAAGTTTACAAGAAAGATAAATTTCGGATTTGAATTCAGCTAATATCTATGTAACAGGGAACCGATGTACCCTAGTGTAGATGTTTGTGCGTGCGGGGATGCAGAGATCATATTAACTTGTGCTTCCACTTGGGTGTCAATATAGAAGTCATAAGAGACCATATGTCACACACTGTACGTCTATTATTTAAATTAGCTTAATTATTCGCTGAACAAAATATATTTTCCTAGATTGCTGCTTGGCAGTCATCAAATATTCTTACTCTTATTATTCTATTTTCTTGAGTCTGTTTTCTCCCAGATGGAAATCTAACTCCCTACATCACCAGCAGTTTATTATGAATAAAACATTCATATTCATATCTTTGCTCCTATTGTGGTTATATATATATATATATATATATATATATATATATATATATATATATATATATATATATATATATATATATATATATATATATCTATATATATATACATATACATATATATATATATATATATATATATACATACATATATATGTATATATATATATATATTGAGAGAGAGAGAGAAAGAAAGAGAGATAGATGTCGATTGATATACATATGTGTATATATATATATATATATATATATATATATATATATATATATATATATATATATGTATATACGTATATATGCATTTATATGTGTGTGTGTATGCGTGTATATATACACAGAGTAAAAGTTACACAATATACATTTGCTATTACTAAAAAGGAAAAAGATAACTGCAAGGTAAAGTTATTGATATCGTTGAATAACAATCCACAACAGCCCAGATGAAAAAATAGTGTTGTGAATATCTAAACAAAAAAAATGAAAGAAATAATCTATGTACTGAACATCTGGAATCTTTCAATAATACCCGTATATCTACTTTATATACTCCTGTATATGCGTCCAACTTATATATATATATATATATATATATATATATATATATATATATGTATATACATATATATATATACATATATATATATATACATATATATATACATACATACATATATATATATATATATATATATATATATATGTATATATATACTATCATTATCATTATTGCTACTATTAAGGGAGTAATTTGGAAAACTGTAGTATCTACATTATACTAACACGGCCTGATCAAAGTAATAATTTCAATTGGAACAATATTAACAAAAATATTCCTTGTCCACTTTATGATATCATCAGATATCTTATCCACTCGCATAGACATAGACACACACTGTCCGTATCCAATCTATTTGTTCCTCAATGCAGAAAATTTTTTAATTGTATAATCAAGAAATGAATAAATATAAATGTGCTACAGGACATTGAAACGCTATTTGAAATATATATATATATATATATATATATATATATATATATATATATATATATATATATATATATATATATATATATATATATATATATGTATGTATATATATATATATATATATCATTTATTCGTCATATCTTGCTTTATATATATATGTATATATACATATATATATATATATATATATATATACAGGCATGTAAACATACATATATATATATATATATACATATATATATTTGGTTCAATATGTATCAGTTAATTACAGGAATTTTAAACGTTCTATTCACTTGTAGATGATTCGTGTGTGTGTTTGTATGAGTGCATGTGTGCAATTACAAACATAAATTCAATAGAAAAAAATTCTATAGGACTACATTTCAAATTACATCATTGTGTCGGACAACAATGTTAATCTGATGCTAGGTACATTAGAGGCACATCCTTTAACTGCATTTGTAAAATCCATTTGTTTTGATTACGATTAAATAGACAGAAGAATGTACGATCAATCATAAGAATCTAACCATTGGACAAAAAATTTCTCCACGGTACATACCTATATATAAAAAAATTGTCATGAAGATATCGAAACATACATGCTCGCATGTACAAAATTTTGCAAAAGTTACAGTGTTGTCCCTGTATGTTGTGTTATCTTGTGTCTTAGGGATGAAATCGAGTACAGATGTATTTAACAAAATTAACATGAAGGGGAAGAACCGTGGTTCTGCTTGAGTGGCCGTAGTTGAATTCTAGAAAAGGCCTTTTTGTGGCTGTTATTAATGTTTTTCATTCTATTAAATGCGTGTCTAAATGGACGCAGTTGGTGCAGGCCATATCGACGTAGTCATCAACGTATAAATTTTTTGTGTCTACTTGGAATCTGTGTTTTAAAGGGGGTTTGTGATCTGTGTCTATTTATGATCACTAGTGTGTAGAAATTTGTTGATGTATAAGTTTGTGAGTATGTAAGCATTTAACAACGGCGAAGTGTGTGAGGAAATTAAATAGTGTATTAGAGGCTTTTTTTTGGCCTAGCATACTGATTACTGCTAGGTCTGGGCGAAATGTATTTAATCATCTCATCTTCCAAATCGTTTATTGCTATGAAATGTCTTAGCTTAAATCGAAGAAGGTTTTATAAAAGACGGTGAGAGGCAGAAACATTGATACGTATTAGTCCAAAAAAAGATTAAAAAATAAAATGATGTGTGTCGATGAAAAATAACGAATAAACGTATTATGTTCAAACAGTTGTAGTAAAGCAATATTATTATTAAAAAATCACAAATAAAAAATATAGCAGAAGGATTCAGGGAAATGCTTTATTTGAACGAATGCAAAACGTTTAAAAGATTCAGTTGGAATGTTTTTCGGAAGATGAATAGTTTCCGGAATATTTAGTTTTACCATCCTTTGAATTAAATTCTACTTTATGGAGGTTGATTCAAACAGCTTTCAAGATTTTAAACGTTCTTCACAGTCACTCATTCGATGTTAAAAACAGTTCACGAAAAATGTGCACTGTTGTTAACATCCAGTGAGCGAGTGTGTGGAACTTTACAATTTACAAGCCGGGTAGGCTTTTTATAACCATTTACATTCGAACTAGCCATTTTGTAGCCAATCGAAAATCATTTTGAATTAACCACTATAAAATCAAATATTACCCCATCTTTGTTTTGTTTTTAATTTGTTGTAATGTGATCACGTTTAGATGCACAATAGTCCAGATGACGCATGTGCAATAATAAGCTTTCTTATGAACAACAGTTCTAAAGAATAAAAATGATTGAATCAAGGGGCGCTTTTGTCTTGTCCGCAAAAAACAATTTTCGTTTTCCCATTTTTTTTTTCTTAAATCAATTTCCACTTTAGCTGAAAGATTTCTTTTCTTTTTTAAGATCTATTTATCCTAGTCTTCATTTACTTCATGATATTATTTTTCTGAATACGTTCTCGCTCTCACTATTTTTCTTGATATTTTTCAGACTTTCGTATCCCGAACCTCCATTTTTATCTTTCAACTGAAGACAAAAAACCGATATACTTAAGATTCGATATCATTATCCTTTCTTTTCCTTTTTGTTGCACTGAATTCAATTGAAACAAGTTCACCACAACTGTTATTGAACATAGATAGATTCTCTGTACTTAATTTCATCGATGCGGGTTTCCCCCAATATCGGGAACTATGTAGTAAAGCAAGGACGCAATTAACATTAATTTATACAGAGGACAATTTTTCTAGTGTTCCCAGTTCGAATAAATGGTGAAAATGGTATGTTTGGCATAATTGTCTGCAATTGTGGTAGTGAAAGGTACAGGGGTATAGCACTGCCTCTATAACGGCGAAAAACTGCCATAATGTAAAAGTCCTCTTGTCGTTGTTACAATTACCAGATATGGTCTCCCTTCATGGGTGGGATATCAAAGTCCTGAATAATCAGTTTTATGGTGCATTCTAAGGCAGCTTCTCTTCTGAGATGATCCCATTCGTTTGGCCACTTAAATTAACGGTATCGATTTTTGCATTCATTTGATCCAGCCTACTGCATTCACTAGATGTTGTTTACTGCCATATTTTTCAGTGTTATTAATGTTTATTTATATAATATCTGCCATCTAGTTAATAAATGCATCTCATACGAGAAATTGCACGATTCTTTCCCAGAACCCCCCTTCTCATTCTAATATATTCCCTCTCAGTTGTTGATTAATTTTCGTGCATTTCATCATGGTAATTTCCCGAAGATGTTGCCTGATTTCTGTTTTGTCTTTCCAAAGTCTCTTTCATTTCTTTCTCCATCATCATCATCATCATCATCATCATCATCATCATCATCATCATCATCATCATCATCATCATCTCAGCTTCCCCACACTCTACCACAGTACTGAGCAATACATTTTTTTACCAGATGTTTGTTGGTTTATACGAGTAGTTGAGTGATAGTAAGTCTTATAGAATCTCTACTCTTCCCCTTTGCGTATCAAAACAGTGAAATGGTTTGTGCTGTCCAAACTGCCACCCTCTTTTCTAAAAGATTCCATCTTATTTCTAACTGTTCGGTCCTTTTTGACGAATGGACGTCGTTAGTCTTTTATTTCCAGTTCCCATCCTCAGTATCCTTGTATATTCCAGTGGTGTTGTTGTTTGCATAGTCTCAATCATTTCTCTTATCTTCAACTCCTCCAAGCATCATTTCAATATCTTCGGTACTGTTCCAAAAGCGCCTGCCAAAATTGGCACAACTATAACCTCCATGTTCTGTTTCTAAGATCCCTGACCAAGTCCTATTATTTTCTCAAGGCATTCACACTCTTTTGTGTTCACTCGATGGTCTAAAGGGGAAACTATGTCAATGATTTGGTTGGGTCTCATTTCTTTGTGTACAACTACCAGATCTAATCTATTTGCTTTGATGGAATGGTCCTGTTTGAAAGTTGAACTCCTGGGATATTTTACTGAATTCTCCTTTCAAGGACAGTTTCTAGTTTGTGTTGGTGCCATTCGCTGGCTGAATCCAAATCAATTGTAGTTTTTCTGAGTATAAATGTTACTCTGTCATGTCTGTTCTTGTATATTGTATAATTTTGTTTACTTAATTGTCTGGTTATGTGGTTTACGCTTATCTCTTTCCTCACAGAAGCGGCACTTACTGTTTGACAGGGTTCTTTCGATTTTGGCCTTTACATAATTCGTCCTGAAGCATCTGGTTTGAGCTGACATGATAAGGGATTATGTCTCTCTTTTCAAGTGCCCTTTACGCAGGCATTCCCATGATGAATCTTCTACAGTTTTTTCTATTGGCCTTTTGGCTAGCCGTGTAGCCCTTTCTCTTTCCATTTTTCTTTCTTTGTTGTCTTCTTTGCTATTCCCACGTTTACTATATCTATCATTATAGACAAATCTTCTCATATGACCCCTTCAATTTCTTTCTTTCGTATTTCTGAAAATTTACCATTCCGTTTTTACAAACCCATGCATTACGAAACGGCAAAATACAATCGATGGGAGTGAAATACCATGGATTATATCTTTAAGATGTTGTTATAAGCTATTGTTGAAAGAGGGGTTTAAAATCTATAGGATAGATTATGAATCTATAGATTTTCAATCACGGTTACAATATTGAGACGGACTTGCAACACCCATAGAAGTCTTTTTCACTTTTGTTTGTCCACCCCTCTTCCTCTCCTTAATTTCCACGTTCCCCTCCCCAGGATGGTCCAAGAAAGTCTCAGGCAAAAATTCAAACTTGACTTCTTAAGTTTCAAACTGGATTGACCAAATCAAAACATTTCTTGTTCTCTAGGTTCCTTTTCCCCGTTTGGCTTACATCAATGAGAAGAGAGATCATGTTCTTTCAAATTTGGACATTCTCTATGAAGTAAGTCAAGTCTTTTTCTTCAAGTTTTCTGGAGCTTGATTAACTTACATCACTATTTCCCAATGCAAAATTATTATTCCTATCTATTTTCCACCTTTCAACATTAGCAGACCTAATTAAAATCCACCCAGCATTCTATTACATAACATTCTGTTTAGATATGAAGGAAAGTATATCCAATTAATTTCTTAATGCAATTGGTTTAGCCGTTAGTTGTCGATGTGACGAGGTGAGTGGGGACCAAAATGCATTCCTAATTAATAATGATTTCAATCGCAAAACGTATTCAAAACCCTCTGACCTTGGCCGTAGAAGATTTTATTCGGTGTTGGATTCTTCTTTTCAATCATTAAGGCTTCCAAAATTATAGGTATTTTTCATAGTTCATTTGGTATAATATATGCGTGTTATCTACGAGTATATCATGTATAGGGGATTTTCAAAGATGTTCGTTTATTTATATGTTACCCTTTGGCTCTTTAATCTGATATGTGGCCTTTTAGGCATCAGATAATGTGTCAAACGTAAAAAGTGTTTCCAATAGTTGACACAACCCAGCAAAGAGCAAGAGAAGTCATAAATAACATTAGTCTGACGACTAGAAGACTTTTGTCGAGACAAGTTGTTGCTGATAACAAGATTATTAGTTTTTAATTTTTCATTGGAGATTATCAATTTTGAACTTTTGGAGGTTACTTGTCTGATTCAATGTGTTTGTAATTTTCATCTATTTGATTACAGTAGAGAAGGTTTATTATTGTTTTTTTTTATTGTTTTTGATGTTAGTAGAATTTTATAAAGTTTCTTTAGAAACAATTTATTCAGGTTATCAACAATAAAGTTAGGAAAACAATTATTTATTAGCGTTAGTTTAATGATGGAAAGCTCTTTGTAGAATAACCCCAAGGGAAGAGATTAAATGTGCTTTGTTAATAAAATGTTTATTTTGCATTTTATATTTGTGAGGGCATTTGCTCTTATAATAGAGATGATAAAGATTCAAGAAAGTTGGTTTCTTACCTAGGGCAGTAGTGAATATATCATTATTGGAGTCAACTACAATGTTTTGACATGGGATTTTATTGTTATTCAAATCATTAGTTAAATTAAGTACAAAATTGTGTTGAAAAGCAGATTTTTGAAATATGAAGTTTTAGATGGGGTTGTATTTACAGTATAGATATAATGCTAAACTGGACATGTTCTCTCTGATCGATCTGAAAGCATTCAGCAACACCACAACTATAGACGTGCATAACTCTCTGAACATAGGGCATCAAGTACTGGAAGGGTTACCATAGCAGCCTGAATTTAGAAAAAACATGATTAGAAATAATAGTTACAATAGGCATCATAGACCAATCATAAGCAAACATATACATGATTTCAAGAATTAATAAAAGTTAAATTTGTGGCCCCACACTTCTTATCACGTACCCAATGCTCTCCCTTCTGCTCTCAGCCTGGATCATTGGCCCAATTCAACCTGTCTCAAGGTTAGAGGATGCATACGTATCACGTTCAGTCGAACGTTTAAAAAAAACACTGAATCTTCTGTTTTTATTTTATCACCAATTCATATAAATTCCTAGTATCACATGCTTTGCAGCCCAGTCCCAGTCAACAGATCAATGGTTGAGGACTGCTATTATAATAAATAATGTATCTGATTTTGTCAACGATCTTGTGTATTGATATTTTAAATTACCGATTGAACTGACTAAACTGAATATTGAATTGTCATTTAATTAAAAATCATTTGCCCGTATATATATATATATATATATATATATATATATATATATATATATATATATATATATATATATATATATATATATATGCAAACATTCAATTCCATGTATTCCTGCAGGCATCGAACCTGTTCATTTCTTGCATATATATATATATATATATATATATATATATATATATATATATATATATATATATATATATATATATATATATATATATATATATATATATATATATTAATTATTGTGTCATCCACAGACAGCTGTTTTGATGTATTACATCGCTTCACTGTGGCTTTATTCCATCCAGTAAACCCTCACATCGGACCCGGAGGCCGATATCCTACCTCTGGACTACGGAACTGGGTGGTCAAGAAGGCTGAATTTAAGCGATATATTCGTTTATGCAGAAACTCCTCATCCACCAGTATGCTCTATTCCTAAGAAAGAGCACACACACACACACACACACACACACACACACACACACACACACACATATATATATATATATATATATATATATATATATATATATATATATACACCGTTTAAAGGTGTTGCTTCATCAATGGTGATATCTTCGATGTTTTAAGATAACTGAGTCAACTCTCCTCACTCTGCGTCTTTATATACAACATCTCTTGTTTGTATTGTTTTTTTTAATTCCATTTGTAAGTGTGTGTGGTGTGTGTGGTGTGTGTGTGGTGTGTGTGTGTGTGTGTGTGTGTGTGTGTGTGTGTGTGTGTGTGTGTGTGTGATTTACTTTGGTCATGCAGACTTGCTTTGGGCTGTAATTTTTTCCACCGAGTTTATTTTGACAGCGGTACTATTTTCAGTTTATCTTAGCTGTTGGAAGAGGGTGAATACAGGAAATTGTGTCTTGGATTTTTTCTGTTGGACTGAATTAATTGATATACATTGGTATCTTCCCCGATAATAAAAATCTATTCCTCTAAACATCTCGCTAAATAATGATTTGCTTCGTGAATAATAAATAGAATTTCAGTGATTCGTTCATAATACGAATTTCAAACCTTAAAAACATTAACAGAAATCCTTTGAATAATATATAATGTAATAATCACTTCCTAAATATAAAAATAAACATGCATATAATGTAATTATTGAATAAATGATCTTGTAATAGAGAATAAAATGTTAAGCCGTCTGTCCGTCTGAAAATAAGCACTTCGATACAAGATATAAATCTTCATAAGTATTAATGAAACAAGGACGATATTTTATTGTAAGAATCCTTTGTTATTTTTCTAAATTTCCATTTTATTTTTCGATTTTTTTTCTTCTGAGTTACCATATGTACTTTGATAGTTTTGTGCTGTTTTTTTGTGTTTTGTGTCTCTTTAAATGTTCCTTCTATTATTCTAAAGCATGTTTTTTGTGTTTCCTCTGGATTAGGCGGTAGTTTGGTGTACGACAATGGATTGTAAGCAATTTCCATACAATTGGCACGCGTATTTTTGTCACCAGTTGCTTGTTGCAGTTGGCAATGTTTATTGCCTGTTATTATTTATTTTTTTTGTTTTTTCTGAAATATTTTCTATATTTTCTTGTTTCTGATAAATAACCTGTGTAGTATTGTGGAAAGTATTTATCGATCACACTTGGGAATATTCTGCCTCTATTGGTTTTGACAGTTTTGTTATGAGGGGGGTTAAACCATATGATTTCTCTATTTGTGCTATTGTCTTCTGCGTAGGATGAATGCTATATTAATTGAAACCCACTGTTTTACGGCTTTTTTGTTTCCTATGTTGCTTTGTTAAATATTGCTTCGTTTGACCTGTTGAATGTAGCTGATGGATAAGGGTATTTGTTTGATCTTAGGAAGGTCAGTAATTGGAGGATATGTTCATTTTGACTTTTGATACGTGATGTTACTGTGTTGAGTAGTATGGATATTAAGCAGTGTTTTATTAATTTTCATTGGTTGTTGATAGTTTGGGGGCGTTCTTTGGCTTTATATATTACCTTTTTTTTCTTGTTATGAGTAGGTAGGATTTCTCGATGCCCAGTTGAATGAGTGCACAGATTTCGTCATCGATATTTTAAAAAAACCAATCTCTCGCTGATTTTGTGTTTTGCAAAAGTCTACCTTCAACATGGTTTTAAGTTTGAAAATTTTCTCCCCATGATATTTTTCTATTTTGTTTTTGAGGGGTTGATTTGTCTGTATGTAAGGTTGTTCTGAAAAAAACATTGAGGTCTTTTGATGTTATTGAGGCCTGAGATATTTTAAAGCAGTTTATTCGTTGATCTAGGCCAAGTTTATTTGCTATTTCCTTTGCTTTTATTGAGCAGTTTTTTTATGGCCTAGACCGTTATGTTGCTGTGAGCGTTTTCTAATTTAATATCTAATTATTGCATAATATATTTCAAATACATAATTGTTAAAGCCTTGGGATTCCAAATATTCATCGTGGATGAATCATCGAAATCTCTGAAATCGTATTGGTTCAATTGCACACTCTACGGATTTCCATTCAACAAAACGTGGAATGAATTGTTCTCGTTGAGGATGATACTTATGTTTCTTAATTGATTCAGCTCATTTAAAAACAGGGCAAAAAGAAATTAACAACAAAGTCAAAATACATCCAGCAAAAAATTAACAACTCAAAGCAAACCCATATGACTTGAATATACCTGGATTACATTTTGCATGGCTTTTCAGCTTTTTTTTTCCTGCCAATACATATCAAACACATATCCTAATGAGCATCTGAAACCTGCGTTTACAATGATGAATTTAAACTCCTGATTACTTATAACCCCCCACCAAAGAAAAACACCACAAACACTGATGTTGTGCACCTATTCCAATGCCCGTCCAAGAAATGTACCCTAAAACATATTGGATATACAACAACACATGCCAACTATCAGACACTAGTTTTATTTGCCAACATTTGAAACAAAAACATCTCCACAAATATTGGCAGAATGCTCACAGAAAACTGAAATACACGGAAGCTTTCACAATAATGAAAGCAATTCAAACAGTTAATTCCGACCATACAAAATATCTCGTGAAATACATATATACACACACGCATATATATATATATATATATGTATATATGTATATATATATATATATATATATATATATATATATATATATATATATATATATATATATATATATATATACATTTATATA
>OY735231.1:46109491-46111991 GCA_963457665.1 Thysanoteuthis rhombus | reverse complement strand
AGCTGAATCAATAAAGGATCATTTACAAACAAAAGAAACATATGTTGACTTTTCGTTAATGGTTCGACTCAATCCCATTTCTTCTTTGTTTATTTCGTCAATGTATTGTTTGATTTGTGAAAACGTTATTTGACAAATTCTCAATACACATTTTTACAGGGAGCAACAAGAACTGAATTGCAAGAGAATGCAAATTAAGAAATCGATAATGGTTGGCGATGATTCAACTATCAATGATAAAAGTCAAGATGATAATAATAATAATAATAATAATAATAATAATAATAATAATAATAATAATATTAATAATAATAATATTAATAATAATAATATTAATAATAATAATAATAATAATAATAATAATAATAATAATAAAAAGAAAAATCCTGAAGAACAGCAAAGGGTACCATTTCTCTAAAACAAAAGGAAAGGTCAACCACCTAATGTACATGGACGATATAAAATTGTTTGCAAAAAACAGGGGAGAGCTTGAGACTCTGTTCAACGAAGTAAAGAAATATAGTGAGGACATGGGAATGGAGTTTGGAATTGAAAAATGTGCAATCATGGTAATACACAAAGGAAGGCTTACAATGACTGAAGGAATTGAACTCCCGGACAACAGCAATATTAGGGCATTGACCGCACAAGACCGATACAAATACCTAGGTGAAAACCAGGGTAGTACCGGTCATAGTGGGCGCACTAGGAACTGTCCCCAAAACGCTGAGGGTGAGACTGGAGGAGATCAGGATTAGGGGAAGTATTGAGACCGTACAGACCACAGCACTACTGGGAACTGCACAGATACTGAGGAAGGTGCTAGAGATATAAGGACTGCAACGAATTACTGCCCAGACACGATAGGCGAAAGAGAGAGGAAACGTTAGCTAAAGACCTGAGGAGACTTATTGTCACTCAGCCTTCAACGATAACCACTGGGCAACCGATGTGAAACTGTAAATCGCAGAATTACTGCGACCTATGAGTACTGGGAGAGAAGGGCTGGAGACTTGAGGAGACTTGCTGTCACTCAAACTCCAGCGGTTACCACCAGGCAACTGGTGTGAGATTGCAAATAATAATAATAATAATAATAATAATAATAATAATAATAATAATAATAATAATAATAATAATAATAATAATAGTGATGATGATGATGATTGTTTACAGATGGTCTTAGAATATCAAGCTGGATAGTTGCGATAAAAAGCAATTGAAACTGGGAATATTAGTCAAAACTTATGAGTGACTGATTATATTTCATAATAATGATAATAATAGTAATAATGATGATAATAATAATAATAATAATAATAATAATAATAATAATAAAACAAAGTAGAAAACAATGGAACAACACAGCAAACTACGAAAGAAAAATGGGAAAAGAAAAAATTGTAAGGAGAGTTCAAAAGACGATACAAGATGTGGCAGACGACAGATCATGGACATGGTTACGGAAAGGAAACCTGAAGAGAGAAACAGAATTGCTCATCATGGCAGCTCAGAACAAAAGCATAAGGACAAACTATATGAAAACAAAAATCGACAGAACACAGACAAACGGCAAGTGCCGCCTATATAGTGAAAGAGATGAGACTATAAATCACACTACTAGTGAATGTAGTCAACTCGCCCAGAAGGAGTATAAACACAGACACGATAGAGTAGCAACAATGATACACTGGGAACTAAGCAAACAAATGGGAATCAACCATGCAGAAAAGTGGTATCAGCACAAATCAGAGTCAGCCCTGGAGAATGACAACCACAAACTACTATGGTACTTTGACATTCAAACCGACCACCTAATCCAGGCAAGAAGATCGGACTTGGTAATTGTACTCAAGAAGAGGAAGACCTGCCACAAAAGTGTAGACAAGAAGAAGAAGACCTGTCAAATAGTAGACGTGGCTGAACCTGCAAACCGTACAGTAAAGAAGAAAGAGAATGAAAAACGGGGAAAATACCAGGATCTAGCGAGTGAACTGAAGAAGATGTGGAACATGAAAGTCAGGGTGATCCAACAGAGGAAGGGAAATGAAAACGGAAATGTAAACTGTAGCACTGGTCTGATAGCCGAAAGAGAGATGAGATGTTAGCTGAAGACCTGAGGAGACTTATTGTCACTCAGCCTTCAGCAAGGACCATCGGGTAACCGGAGTGAAATTGTAAATTGCAGCATTACTGTGACCTATGAGTACTAGGAGAGAAGGGCTGGAGACTTGAGGAGACTTGCTGTCACTCAAACTCCGGTGGTTACCACCAGGCAACTGGTGTGAGATTGCAAATAATAATAATAATAATAATAATAATAATGATAATAATAATAATAATAATAATAATAATAATAATAATAATAATAATAATAATAATAATAATAATAACAATAAAAATACATTTCATGATGATGTTGATAATCACAAGTAAACATGGATCAAAATAAAAAACAAATGTTGATATTTGATGTTTTTCGTGTAGAATCCCATCGTGA